>OY728121.1:684083614-684243614 GCA_963277665.1 Viscum album
ATACAACATCTAAAATAGAAAAGATACAAAAAAATGACATATAATATATCATAACTACTGTAATTTTTTTGAATTATTTCCTTATATCATCTCATCAAATTCGGAAGTAAAATCACTTGCTTTGAGGTATGTGAAATCAACATTTGATGGTTCGTGATTCACAGTAAAATTCACCTCCTTCTCTTTATCTTTATAGGATGTCCCAGAAAAGTATGGTTCATTATTCTTTACTTCAAGAGATACTTTATAGATCTTACAAAGATGCTCTGGGGTTTGGAAAACTCAAGAACAATGGCCCTTAGAACCACACATGTAACAAGAATATTTAGGATTCCTCAGAGTGTTTGAGATGATATTTCTTTGATTCTGATATTCATTTCGAGTGGGCTCATGGTTATGACCACGTCCTCGACCGCATCTGCCTCCAAAACCACATCCACCATGAGAATCATGTCCCTGACTTATTCCATGATTAATTTCACGAAATATATCATTTTCTTTAGGAAATGATACCACTGAACCAGTTGGACGAGACTGATGATTTTTAATCAAAAACTCATTGTTCTTATTTGCTATAAGTAATGATGATATGAGATCCGAATATTTTAAATACCCTCAAAATCGATATTGTTATTGTAGGGTGATGTGAGATGCATGAAATGTCTTATATGTATTTTCAAGAATATTGACATCTATAATCCCAATACCATAGTACTTGAGCTGTGATAAAATTCAATACATGGAAGAATTGTAATCACCAACCCTTTTAAATTCTTGGAAGCGTAAAGAATTCCATTCATCATGGGTTTCTAGAAGAACAACCTCCTTTTGATGGTCATACCTTTCTTTCAAACTCTTCTAAAGTTTTCCTGGATCTCTTTTTGTGAGGTATTCACATTTCAAACCCTCATCAAGATGTCTTATGAGGAATATCGTCACCTTTGCTTTATTTTGAAGGGTTTGTAAATTATTTTCTTTAATTGTTTCTGTGAGATCCATTGATTCGAGATGCATTTCCACATCCATCATCCATGGCATGGAATTACTTCCAGTAATGTCAGGAGTGGTGAATTCGAGCTTCATGAGATTTGACGTGGTGATAACTAGAAAACATTAAAATCAGGTTAATATTATCATTTAATATATATATATATATATATATATATATATATATATCCCACCCTAATCGGTTAATAAATCTTTCATGCGAGGATTTGAAATAAATACATCAATATATCACATTACGCGTTTAAAACTTTCTTACATATACTAATTAATTAATTATACTGTCTAATCAGGCGAAGTAAAATAAATAAATTTAAACCGTTCGAACAGGTGGAAAACTGACCTTTATGGTAGTAATTAAAATAAACCAAATAAACCATCCAATTTGGTGGTAAAATTAAGATAAAAAGAATAATAATTAGAACCATCCAACCAGGTGGTGTAAATAAAAACAAAAACATAACTTTCTTCTTTTTTAACACCCGTTCTAATAACGTGTTGAGAAAACAAAGTTCAAACGAGAAAAAATAGAACAATAGAGAAAGATGAATAGAAAAAGGGAAAAAATTATTGATGATCACATAACATCCTCTATATCAATGGTTTTCACTCAATCTTTGGAGTAGGGTTGCACTTCCTTTTATAGGTGGTGAAAGTGGTTTGGTGGGGGTGGGTAACCCACCCCCGTTGAAATGTATAGTCACAATCAGTGAATTCCTGACAAATACATAATTTTTTCCACACCTGACATTGAACCACCGTTGATAGAAATCATATTCACCCCAACATGAGAAATATTTAATTAAAATTAAAATTGAAAATGATCATGTGAATAAATTAAACATTAGTGCAAAATTAATCAATGGCTCTCAAATAGTAAATATATATCTACCTGGTGGTACATTAATTTTGATAAGTCTCAACGAAATCCATAGATCTTTAAAGATATTAATGAAAACAAATAACATATTAAGACTATAAAAGAAAGAGGTTTTCAATACCTTTATATAACAAGAATTAATAATGTGAAAGTTTTGATTCGAAAGAAACATTTAATGTTTCCTTATTTGTAATATATTAATATATGTAAAATCGAATCAAATATGATAAACCAAAAGTTTTTTGACCATGATACATTAATTATGTAACATGATAATTTGGTTAATTCAAGATCAATTATGATGAGAAGAATGATTAAATGTATGTATAGTCGTCGATTGATTATCAAAAAGTTTTTTTACCTGTTCTCAAGGAAAATTATTTTTAAGACCATCAACATTGAAAGTTTGGATTGAATCATCTATGTTCATGGAAAGAATTCTTAATGATATTTGTGGTACGATTCATTCATCACGTGGACCATTTAGATATTTTTTCATATGTGTCGACTAGATAATGTCACGTGTGCTTATTATTGACTGTAAGCTAACATTTTCTAGATTCTTTGACCTTTCTAGATTATTCAATTAATCATGTTTGGCTTGATAATGTTGGAATATTCACTACCACAGATTGCATGATATACAACACTAACTTTTATAATCACTAAACAGAAATCACTGATAGAAGGAGAATCGTTATCAACACTAGGTAAAAGCATTGATAGAGGTTACTTTTAACAATGCTGATAAAAGTATACCCTTTGTCAGTGCATTTTTTAGCATTGAGAAAGGTCACTTTATCAGTGATTTTCCTAACGTTTATAAAAGACGTAGTGATTTGTATAGCTTTTAATAAAAAAATATTATCAATATATATAAAATTATTATATTTATATTAAAAAATTAATGTTTAATTATATAAATTAATTACAAAATGTATATAATTAATATCAATATGATATATTAATATGTATATATTAATTATTTAAACAATTATATGAATATAAATGAATATGTATTATTAATATGTGATAATAATTTGAATTTATATATTTATATATATGTCTATATGTGGGATGTACACATATGCATGTGTATATATATGTAGAGTACATGTGTGTATGTGAATGACATGTACTATTCGTTTTTAATACTATTTCACATTTAATATATTTTTTTTCATTTTTGATATAATTTTATTAGAATTTATTCATTTTTTAAAATTTATACATATTTATTTACTAAGTATTATTTATAATATGTTTTTAATTTATATGATTATTATTTATTCAATTTTATTTATTAATCCTTGATATTTTTAAAATGTTATGAAATTTTTATAATTAAGTTATTTAAATTCATTTTTTAATGTTTTCTTTACTTTTCTTTATGTTTACAATTCATGTAGTTAATATTATATGAATTCATTTGTTCAAATAGTTTTATCTATTAAATTTTATTTATTCATTTCTAATATTAATTGTCTCATTTAATATTATTTATTCATTTTTAATATTTTTTATTTTTTATATCTATTGTAATTTAAGCATTTTATAATATTTATTTATACATATATTTATTTACTATAAAATATTTTCAACACATTTTTAATTTATATGAACAATATTTATTTGTTTTTGTTTATTAAGTTTTAATATTTAAAATATGTCTAAAATTTATATAATTAATTTATTTAAATTCATTTTTTTAATTTAAATAATCAATATTTTTAAAATTTATTTAATTTTATTTAATCATTTTAAATATTATTTCATTTAATATTTTTTTTCATTTTTGATTTTTATTAATTTTTATTTTTTTTTGGAATTTTTTCATTTTTTTAAAATATACATATCTATTTACTAAGTTTTAATATTTTCAATATGTTTGAAATTTATATGATTAATATTTATTAATATTTATTTATTAATTTTTAATATTTTTAATATGTTTGAAATTTATATAATTAGTTCCTATAAATACATTTTATTTTTAATAATTTTGTACTCAATATAATTCATTTTCAATAATTTTTTTATTTATATAGTTAATAATATCTATTTATTCATTTTTATTCATTTTCATATATTTAAAATTCATGTAGTTAATGACATGAATTCACTTTTTTAAATATTTTTGTAATCTATTCAATTTTATTTATTCATTTTTAACACTCTTTTATTTAATATTATTTACTTATTTTTAATATTTATTAGTTTTTAATTTTATTGGATTTTTTCATTTTTTAATATTTATTTATACATAATTATTTACTAAGTTTTAATTTTTTTAATATGTTTTTAATTTATATGATTAATATTTATTAAATTATATTCATTAAGTTGTAATATTTTTAAATATTTGAAATTTATATAATTAATTTATTTAAATGCATTTTATAACATTTTCTTCATTTTTGTACATGTTTACAAATCAATATAGTTAATCTTATGAACTATACATAATTATTTTCTAAGTTTTAATACTGTTAGTATGTTGTTAATTTATATAATTAACATTTATTCAATTTTATTTTTTAAGTTGCAATATTTTTAAAATGTTTGAAATCTATATAGTTATTTCATTTAAATTAATTTTTTATTATTTTCTTCATTTTGTGTGCGTGCTTACAATTCATGTCATTAATCTTATGAATTCATTTTTTAAATAGTTTTGTTATTTATTAAATTTTATTTATTTATTTTTAATATTATTTTAGTTAATTTTATTTATTCATTTTTAATATATATTATTTTTTATATTTTTTAAAACATAATCATTTTCTAATATTTATTTATACATATTTATTTACTATGTTTTAATATTTTCAATATTTATTTATCTTTATTTTAATATATATCCAGTTTTAATTTTCTTTAATAATTTGTATAATTAATAAAACTTATCAATTTTTTAAATATATTTGAAGTCTCTCCATTTTTTATTATTTAATTTCACTAATTTTTAACATTCACACATTTAAGATTATATTTCATTAATATTGTTAATTATTTTTTATTTTTTTTATAATTATTTCATTTTTAATATATATTAGTTTAATATTTTTTTATTTTATTTTAAACCATTTTTTATCAGCACTTTCAGAAAAGCACTGATAAATATGAGTTTTATCAGCACTATAATATAAAACGCTGATAAAACTTATCTTTATCAGCACTAAAATTCTAGTGCTGATAAAGATAGGTCTTTATCAATGTTTTTTTAACGTTGATAAAAATATGTTTTATCAACACTTATTTTTTTAGCGTCGATAAAACTTATCTTTATCAATGTTTTTTTGAAAGAGCTGATAAAACTCTTCAAAATCTTATAAATTCAACCATAACAGAACCCACTTCTTTCGCATCTTTCAAGCTCTTGTGGAAGTCTACCTCTGTCGTTTCTCCATCTAAACCTTGTTGGACGAATCGACCCTCTCAAAACCTATGGTATGTGATTATTTCTACTCTTTTTTAGTCAACATCACTTTTTATGCTATATCAATGTATTTTTTCTTGTGATATTATCCTCGACGCATGTCACCTCCTTCGTGCATACTTAATATGCCATTACCATCACAAATTACTTCCCACAGTCCCGAAAATGTCCTCATCAAGTGGGGCTATCACCCAATTCACCACCAAACTAATGCTTCTGCCAATCCGCTTGATTCTTCTTAGCCTTCCTATTTTCTTTTGATTTCAAGTTTGGGTGACAGATACTTATTAGTAGCCAAATGTCTCATATGTTTTCAATTTATTATTGCTTTCTCTGGACCTTGCATGTCTATTTAATCATATGAGATATCTTCAAATTAATCATATGTGACATTTGACCACTGTTAAGTGTCAGTTAATCGATTTTTCCCACTCCTTCCACATCCTGAGGTAATTTTGGAGCGAGGGATTAGATCGAACTTAAAACATGAGGTAGAAGAAGCCAAGTTCTAGGCATCTCACTCTCATGAATTAAAATCAAACAATTTTTCTAATTTTCTTCCATTAACAGCTAGAAGAATCACAATCCTTTTAATATTCAAATTGTCATGAACATCTACAATAGACATTTTGCAACATAAACCACTAACCAAATGTTTAGTTAAAAAATTTCTTCTTTCAAGAATGATTTAAAAAGTGAGCGTACACAATAGACAGTTTTGGATCATTATTAAGTTGGTTAATTCACCTGCTTTTTTCACAGTGCCCTGGTTCTGTAAATTTTCACTCGTAGTAGTTGCTTCCCCCTACCAACCCCATTGAAAATTACTTCCACTTTCATTTCAATATCTGTTCCAATTAGAAAGTGTCTCTTTCTTTTCAACATGTTCTTACTCTTTACCCACTTGCATTTATTTCGAACACCATTGGATTTCTTTAAGTCATCAATATTTTGATCTTTTTTCTAGTTGAATTTATCAGTTAATCCCATGGAGACAGACCCACAATTTTATTTAAACTATGGTCCCAATTATAGGGACTCCCAGAACTCCCTTTAAAGATCCACTCATACTTCCTTTCACTCCTTAAATTGGAATCATGACCAGTATTCAAAACATCCATATATTCCTTCGTCTTGTTTAAACCCTGCTCCCAGTTTCCACTCTGACATTTTTCCAAAGTTGATTCTCTTTTATGGTTCCAATGATGTTGAGTTTTATTTTCAGGTTATCCTAGGTAGTTGGGAATATACTCAAATCATTAGTTTTAGATGAGCCTTTCTACTAATCCCATTGGGAAACTTCTTCAACTTTTTTTGAAGTTGATTGTTATTTTTGACCCCAATAAGAATTTGTATAGCCATTCTTTGAGGTTTCATCTCAAACATGTAAACTGTATAAATTTAAAGCATTCA
Source organism: Viscum album (assembly GCA_963277665.1). Taxonomy (NCBI): domain Eukaryota; kingdom Viridiplantae; phylum Streptophyta; class Magnoliopsida; order Santalales; family Viscaceae; genus Viscum; species Viscum album. Next base: position 684,090,352 of record OY728121.1, read on the forward strand.
TGAAACCCAAATTAGTTTTTTCTTCAGTTTTTCAATTAGTTTGAGAACCCCAGCCCGAGACTTATGATTCATTGGATTTAAATTCAAGAGTTTCTTCATACTTTGTGTAACATCCCCTATTTCAGAACTCTCTCATGTGGCAAAAATGGGTTAGTTATTGGACCTCAAGCCCTCCTCCTCATATGCCAGAGGCTGTCAAATAGCAGTGGGGGTGTGATATGTATTGTGGGGAGACTATAACCCATGGTATAAAGTACAATACAATGGAAATAAATAGGTAATAATAAATATCAGAGTAACAAAAAAATAGCCGAAACCAAATATAATGCATCTGGTAAAATAAAGGAGTGGACCGTAAACCAGCAACGTCGAATCATGTAATGATAAGCTGAGATGTATCTAAATGTAAAACTAAAAAAATAGAAATAAAAGAATAGTAGACTCAAATAAAGACTCCAATAACCTGAGTCCCAAACCCCATGTCGATTCCTTCTCTAAGATCCAACCCATCCATCAAGCAACAATCAACTACAAAATCTTTTTTCCCTTGTCCAAACCTACATCCATGTAATATTCTCAGGTAAAAAATGATAGCCTGAGTAGGGTATCAGTAAAACTCAGTAGGTTGACATCACCATGTCTAAATAAACAAGTCTAATAAGAATACAATAATGTGATAAACATGTGTATAAATTAATTCATCAATTAATACAATACATCAATCAACATGCTTCGACACCCTATCATAATACATCAGAGCATGTAGAACAAACATCCCAACCAAAAACATATACACATGGTATAACATATCACTAGTCCAATCCCGCTATATAAGCATCTTAGCATGTGTCAAGGCCTAGATTGAAATATAAGCATCACAACATGTGTTAGGGACTAACCCGATATATAAGCATCACAACATATGTTAGGGACTAGCCAGATATATAAGCATCACAGCATGTGTTAGGGCCTAGTCTGATATATATGCATCACAACATGTGTCAGAAATGCATATCACAAAAATAATCATATCACAATATAACAACCGAGACCAAATGGTTAATTCTACTAATTATCATTTTCCTTTCAATTTACCAATTTATTTAATTAATCAAATAAGGTAGTTTCCAAGGTGAATCTATAATGAAGAATCATATGAAACACATTTCATGATAAAATCAAATGCAATCCATCTAAAATTCATTATTTTCAAAGGAACCGCAATCTAGGCCGCATCTCAACCGGCCCAAAGGGATCCAAGGAGTGATCCAATTATATGATCATCATTTCCAATTAATCTGTTAATTAATGCACACACTGCGTCAGTGAAATCATGTATATTGCACACACTTTAGTAATTAAAATCAGACCATAGGGTTAGGTTTTATCCCCTACCATTAACCAATGATTAACACAACACTTCCAACTACAAACACCAATAAGGATAAAGGCGCAAAAGATCACAAGAATAACCTAAACCAACCCAGGTCAAGATAAAAACCCCAAAACAAACCTACAATCAAAATATTACACTCCAATGAATGAGGAATGATAGGAGATAAGGGAAACCTAAGTAGAAACACTTATCAGGGATCAGATGTGTAATCATGATGTCCAAAAGGGAGGAAGATACTACAAAATTTCCTAGAGTTCTCCCTAGGGTTGATAGGATAAGGCTGCATGTGATAGAATGAAAAAAATCATACACGCTTCCTACTTAAAATTGCTAGGTTTGAGGACTACATGGTGTGTAATCCTTTCATGCTGTGTATTTATTCATTTTTAAGTTACACCAAAAAACTTATCTCCTTAGGTTAATATTTATTCCAATTGAAATTTACACGACATGAATTAGGTTCACAATGTATAACCACTTCATGTCATGAACCATTTCACGACATGTTTCTGGTGGTATTTACATGTCGTGTAACATGTACATGATGTTTAATTGTCCAATGAACAATTTTCATCCCAACTTCTATGAAAGTGCCCAAAACACCTCCAAAGCCTTCCAAATTCACGAAAAACCCTCATAAGTCTATTTAACACATTTATATCCAGATTTCATTAATTCAAATAAGAATACATCCTTGAAATTTAGGTCATTTTTTCCAAAAAGGGATCTCTATTTCCAAATAAGACCCAACCACTAAGGCTTAAAGACAAGGGAAAACCCAATGAAATACATTCAATGCAAAAACTCAAAGAGGGATGCATCTAAAAAAATAGGATCTTACAACATCCCCATCGTATAATAGCTCATATTTGATCTTCTCTAAGCATCACTGTAGGGTCTCATAGAACAAGTCAGACCACTGTGCTTGCATATCAAACTCCCTCTCCCAAGTCTCCTCCAGAACACACTGATGTTACCACTGCACTGGAACCAGAGGCATAACCCTACCTCGTAGATACTTCTCACTACGGTTCAAAATCTGTATCGAATTCTAATCAAAGGATGAATCAACACAAAGCTTGACATCCTTGATGTCTACCACATGAGAAGGGTGAGGATAATATCTCTAAAGTTGTGACACATGAAACACATCATTCATGACACTGTAGCACTGTGGAAGGTCTAATCGATACGCCACCAAACTGACCCTATCCACTATCTCAAATGGACTGAAAAACCTAGAAACTATCTTTCTTTATTTCCTGATATGAAATTTCCCCAACCTAGGTGACACCTGAAAAAAAACAAGATGACCAACCTCAAACTCCAGAGGTTGTCTTCAATGGTTAATGTATGAAATCTGTCTGCTTTATGTGGTCACCAACCACCTCCTGATCAATAGAACCTACTTATATGTATCCTAAAAAATACTAGGCCTAAAAAGAACTGAATCACCTAAATCCATTCAATAAATAGGTGAATGAAACATCCTACCATAAAAATCCTCAAAAGGTTCCATCTAGATCAATGTTTGGAAGCTGTTATTATATGAAAACTCCATGAGTTCCATATGTTGCTCCCATGAACCACTGAAATCCAAAACATAGGCTCATAAAAAATCCTCCAAAACCTAAATAGTTCACTTATATTGACCTTCATTATGAGGATTATAGGTTCTTCTCAAAATAACATGCGAACCTAGATAATTCAAAAGACCCTGCTAGAACCACGATGTGAAATAAAGATTTCTTTCTGAAAAATACTCCTCAGAACACCACGAAACTGAACTATCTCGCACACATAAAAACTACCCAGATCGTCAAATATGAAGGTCTCCCTGATAGATAATAAGTGGGATAGCTTTGTATTTAGATCCATGATCACCCATATTGCATCATTCTTATAGGTTTTCTTGGGTAATCCTATCATAAAATCCATAGTGACGTCATCCCATTTCCAATTAGAAATAGGTAGAGGCTACAATATCCTTGTTGGCCTTTGATGCTCAGATTTCACCTGCTAACAGATGAAACATATCTCCACAAAGATCACTACCTCTTTCTTCATTCCTGACCCCAACACTATCTAAGGAGATCACGATACATATTTTTCAAACTGGGATGTACCTCCCATCTAGAAGCATGAAAATCTCTCATCATCTCCTCATGCAAGCCTATAGGAACCCATACTTGGCCATAGAAAATAAGATAATTTCCATTTCCAAGAGACCTTTCTGATGATTTATTCCCACTATATAAGACGTCTCTAAAAAATAATCCCTCCAGATCAAGTAACTACTCTGTTTTGATCCTACCCAAAAGCATGGGTATAACAGATGTCAAAGTCATAGTTATATATCCTTGAGACTCCTAAGCATCTAAATGTATGTCTTCAAAGAGTGTCATCATCCAAAAATCACCACAAGACTCCAACATTGCCTCTGTATTTATATTTTGACTCAAAGAATCAGAAACAATGTTTCCCTTTATTGGTGTATAATCCTTCTTGAAGTCGAAAGAATGCAGATACTCGACCCACCTCCTCTACTAAATGTTTAGGTACCGTTGAGAAAAGATATACCTGAGGCCCTTGTGGTCAGTGTACAAAAAATACCTCTCACCCAAAATATAGTGTATCCAAAATATCAGGGCATGTACCACTGCTACTAACTCCAGATTGTGTGTAGGATAATTCCTCTCATATGGTCTCAATTGTCCAGAGCCATAAGAAACCACTAGGTCCTCCTGTATTAGAAATTCCCTGAGTCCAACTCCAGATGAGTCATAATACATGGTATATGACTTACCTAACACTGGTAGTGTGAGGATCAATGATGAGGTTATCCTACTTTTTATCTCTAGAAAAGATCTCTCTCAAACATCTGACCAAACAAACTTCACTCCTTTCTTGGCCAGCCCATACATCGGTGCTGCCATACGACAAAATTCCTAGACAAAACACTAGTAATAACCAAATAAAACCAAAAAAATATGAATATTTAAGACATTATTGGGTCAATACCAAGATACCATGACTACAACCTTTTCTGGGTCCACTGACACTCCTGTCTCTAAGATGACATGACCTAAGAAGTACACTTTATAAATCCAAAAACTACATTTGGATAGTTTAACATAAAGATGATGCTCTCTCAATGTACTCAAGATGATGTTAAGATGTTGGGAATGATCATATTTATACTAAGAGTACACTAATATGTCATAAAAAAACTACCACAAACCAATCTAGGAATGGATGAAAGATCATATTCATCCAGTACATGAAGATGGTTGGTGCATTTTCCAGACCGAATGACATCACTAAGAACTCATACAAGAAATACTTGATCCTAACAATAGTATGAGGTATATCTTATAGTATCACCCTCAAATAGTGGTATCCTAATCTCAACATGATCTAGGAGAAAATTATAGAACCACTCAACTAATCTAAGAGATCATCCATGCATGAGAGAGGATACTGTTTCTTGACCATCATCTAGTTTAATCTCTAATAATCCACACATAAGCTCAAGGTACCATCAAACTTATTGAAAAAAAAACTAGATAATCCCATGGATATGTACTATTCCATATGAAATATTTATCTTCTAGATCTTCCAACTAAAATTTCAACTCTAGAATCTCTGTTGGTGCCATTTTATAAGATGAGATAGAAAATGGCTCTGTTCCTGGCACTAACTCGATCCTGAAATCAATCTCCCACTTAGGAAGTAATCCATATAACTAATCAAAAAATACATCCTAAAAACTATCTACAACTGGAGGAAAAGAATCCTATTGAATTCATCCATCATCCAGAACAAAAAATTCTATCTGAGCTGTGAGATAATCCAATTTTCACTGAATTGGTCCCTCATGAACCGCTTGAAGATGCCACCCACATTGATGAGAATAACTTCCTCCTTCTAGAGATAGAAAGGTAACTATCCTCTGATAATAGTTAATATGAGATTTTTATAGAAATAACCAATCCATACCAAGAATCAAATCAAAACCTATCATTTCTAGCACAAACGATTCCCATAAGAAATGGTAACCGCTGATCTCTAGAGAACATGCCTTGAAACACTTGATATTCTTTGACCGTACTTCTAATGGAGTGTCGATGGTCAAAGAAACATCCAAAATTTCCACAACCAAGCCCAAAATATTTACAAAAGGAGCATACAAAAATGAATGTGATGCTACTATATCAAAAAAAACACAAGAAAGAGTAGATGATACAAAAATCATACCTATGACGGTAGAAGGTCCTGCATCCCCAATAGCCATAATAGTCTGTATGAAGTGTAACCGACCATCCCCTCTACCCTGGGCTCCATCCTGAGCCCCTAGATCCATTCCATATGCCTGAAACTGTCATTCCTATACTAGGGAACCATTTCCACTACCTTTTCTAGAACGTTCTATGGAACTCCATCTACCTATCAACCAAGGAGTAGTTGAGTCTTTCTTAGACTCTGGTACCTGTCCTAATCCCCTTTCACTACTCTTCTATGAGAAGTTCCCAAAAAACTTTTGAAGATGAACCAATCTACCACAATAATGAAACTCTAAAGAAGGGTACAGAACTGCAGCTGCTTGTGGCCAAACATTCCACACTGATAGAACTGCAATAGAACAAAGTCCGGAGATGTATATCCACTACCCTAATGGCTATGACCACTCTTTACTTGGTAGAAAATTTAATAGAGGTGCTTATTACCACTAGAATAAGTGATCCTAGTTCACACTACTGAAACATTTGGCCACTAATCGAGGCCTCTCTCAGATTATCTTCTATAATGAGTGCCTGATTCATCACATCCACAAAAATGCTCAAACAAAAAATGTTCACCTATGACCTGATCTCATAGCGAAACCCATCCTAAAAGTGCATCACCTTGGTGAACTCATCTTCTACTAGAGATGGATCAAAGAACCGTAGGTTAGTGAAACATCCAATGTAGTCCAACACTAACATTCCCTTTTGGGTTATGTGTATGAACTCATTATCCTTTTCATACATCAATTTCGCAGGATAGAACTGTCTCAGAAACTTCATATTGAAGTCCTTACAAGATAACTCCTCTTTCCACCTATCCTACTCCAAAATGTATCACTAATTCTTGGTAGGTATACTAAGAATGTATACAACAAGCTTGACCCTTATATATGTAGGTGTCTCTAGGTTCTTTAAGATCATCTAGAAAAATTCGATCCAGAACTAAACTGCATGGGGGCCTCCCTCCCTAGTGAATATAGGTGGAAGTTGAAGCTGAAACTCTCTTTTCATCTCAGAAAACTAAGGTAAGGTGTGAACATTCTCCCTTTGCATGGATCTCCTAACCCTCAAGAAGTTGTCACGAAACTGAACATCCATCTAATCCCCAGGAGCTACAAGAAGCTATAGTTCAGTTGCATTAGAAGTGTAATGATTTCCACTCTCCTGACACTCAAACTGAAGATGAGGAGGAGGCATTTTCTCTAAAAGATAAAGAACTCCTTAGAATACAAGCTATAATAATAAGGTCAACCTCAACAGGTGACAGAAATAAATAACCACTACTCCGAGACTCTATAAACATGGATTACAAGTGTTTTAGTATGACATATCACTTAATTTCATTCTTTTATTAGATATAAAAGTATCTCATATCATTTTTCATAGAGGAAAATATATCACACATAATAAATATATCCCTATCATAAATAATTAATGTTAATATATATCCCTATGTGCCTATCATGATACATTCATAATCATCTCATGCCATACCAATCCATGATTATAAATCTCAAGAAACAATAACATCACACAATATGTGAATCACCCAAGGTGAAATAACATCGAACTGTAACAAGTGAACAACCTAAACAATAATCCCATATCTAGGAACTCAGATCCCCCCATACATGGGTTAGATACTCTCATGCACAAGCTCATTACCAAGTCCCAACACATCCTAATATCTTGTCTACCTTTCCTAAATAGTAAAGTAATAGAAAAAAAACATGCTCCTTTGACACCACTTTGTAATGTAACCCACTATGACACTATCTCACATGGAAAAAACAGGTTGGTTTCTAGACCTTAGGTGCACCTCCCTGTATGCCAGAGGCTACCAACTAGCAGTGATGGTGTGATATATATATTGGGGATACTATACCCCCTGGTATAAAGTAAAATACAATGGAAATAAATAGGTAATAATAAATATCAGAGTAACTGAAAAAACAGAAAAAATATATAATACAACTGGGAAAATAAAGGAGAGACTTATAAACCAATAATCATGAATCATGTAATGAAAAAATTAGATGTATCTAAATGTCAAATTGAAAAAATACAAATACAATAATATAAGACTCAAATAAAGACTCTAATAACCCTGTTCCCAAACCCCATGTCAGTTCTGTATCTAAGCACCAACCCATCCAATAAGATGAAATCAACTACAAGGTCATTTACCCTTTTTCAAACCTATATCCATGTAATCTTCTCATTTACAAAACAACATCCCAAGTAGGGTGTGATTAAAACTCAGTAGTTTGACACCACTATGTCTATAAAAACCAATCTGACAATAAGTGCATGAAATAACGTGATAAAAAAGTGTATAAATTAATTCAGAAATTAATATAATACATCAATAAACTTGCTTCATCACCCTTACAGAATGTCTCTAAGCATGAATCACAACTATGCCAACCAAAACCATATACACATGGTATAACATATCACTAGTCTAAACCCTCTATATAAGCATCTCAGTATGCGTTAGGGCCTAAGCTGGTATATAAGTATCACATCATGTGTTAGGGACTAGCTGAGTATATAAGCATCACATCATGTGCTATGGAATAGCCCAGTATATAAGCATCACAACATGTGTTAGGGCCTAGCCTAGTCTATAATCATCACAACATGTGTCATGGCCTATCTTGATATATAAGCATTGCAACATGGGTCATAAGTGCATATCATAATAGCAAACATATCACAATATAACAATATGAGACTAAATGGCTAATTCTGATAATTAGAATTTGTCTTTCAATTTACCCATTTATTCCATCAATCAAATATAACATTTTACAAGGTGAATCAATAATTAGTAATCACCTGAAACACATGTCATGCTAAAATCACAGGTAAGCCATTGACAATTCATTATTTTCAAAGGAACCGTAAGCTAGGTTTCATATCAATAGACCCAAAGGGATCTAAAGAGTTATCTAATTACATGATCATAATTTATAATTAATATTTTAATCAATGCACACATTTCTTTATTGAAATCATGTATATTTCACACACTTTACTAATTAAAATTAGACTATAGGGTTAGGTTTTAGACCCCATACCTTTAATAGGAGATTAACACGGTGCTTCCAATGGTAAAAACCAACAAGGAAGAAGGCATAGAAGATCACAAGAAGAACCTAGATCAACACAGGTCAAGTTCAAAACCCCAAAACAAAGATAAAGTCAAAATATTACACAAAAACGAACAAGGAATGATGGGAGAGAAGATAAACCTAAGCAGAAACACTTACCAGGGATTAGATGTGTAATAGAGATGTTTGGAAGGGAGGAAGAGACTCCAAAATCACATAGAGTTTTCCCCAGGGTCAAGAGAATAAGGATGCATGTGATAGAATGAAAAAAATCATACACACAACCCACTTAAAGCCCCTTCGTCCAAGGAATACATGGTGTGTAATCCTTTTATGTCACATATTTCTTCATTTTTATGTTATGTCTAAAAACACATTGACTTACGTTAATATTTATCTCGATTGACATTTACATGATGTGAATTAGATTCATGATGTGTAACCACTTCACGTTATGAACCAATTTATGGCTTGTGTCTGGTGACAGTTACACATCATGTAACATGTACACGACATGTAATTTTATAGTGAATAATTTTAATCCTAGCTTCTATGAAGGTGATCAAACCACCTACGAATCCTTATAAACTCATGGAAAAACCTAATAATCATATTTAAAATTTTTATACATAGACTACATTAATTAAAATAAACATATATCCCTGAAATTTAAGTCATTTTCTCCAACAAAGGCTCTATGTATCCGAACAACACCTAGCCACCAAGGCTTAAAGATAAGGAAAAAACAAATGAAATGCGTTTAATGCAAAAACTCAAAGAGGTACATACTTGAAAAAAGACGGGATCTTACGTGTTAGGTTCTCAATACCATGTGACTAAGCCCTATAAACCTTTTCATTATCTGAAAAAATATTAAACTCGACTCCTAAGTATTCTGTCATTAAAACCCCACCTAGTCCACCACGTACCAAGTGAAGAAATGAATAAACATAAACTCATCCCTCATGTTGTACTCCCACCTAGAAAAGTTAAAAAAACTATCCTTGATCTCTATGTTTTTCAATATATGAAAATTTAATTAGATGCTTTGTAACTTTATAGATATCACATATTCCATTCCTTCAATGATTTCCACTATTACAAAATAATATAAATACACACCATTCAACTCTTATTATCTTATAAAAATGGATTCATGTATCTTAAATGATTCTTTAAGAATGTCCTTTTATGAGTTATAAGTTCATACTTTATGTGTATTTATTTATTTTGTTAAATATTAATATTACCAAATCAAATAGGACAGATATGAATAAAAGATTTATGGATTCCAATCATATGACAAAAGAGTATTAGGATGAGGTGAAAGAGTTTATTAAGTCTACAAATGATCATGCATATAATCCTTCTCAAATCCTTTATCCATGATTACACTATTGTTATTAAAGACTAATTAGTCTAGATAAGTTAGTAGAACACTTGATCTATCACAGAATAGGTTAAAGTTATAAATATTATACTAAACATAGGAAAATGAATATAGCTAGTGACTAGGATAACATTGAATTTTATGGATCATATAATATGATTACAAGTGTGAGAAATGATGAGGAACATATTAAGGATATTATTATAGGAATGAATGATTATGAATATTATATTGAGAAAATGACAATGAAAGTTGAAGATAAACTTTGTGATTGTCCAAAAATGTTTCAAAAGTTAAAGAGTTGTGAAAAGGTGCCATTGTATGCTAGTTATAATAAATATACAACATTTTCAGCCATACTGAAGCTATATATTGTAAAAGTTGGCAACATATGTAATGGAATCATCTTTACTAAACTACTTTCTCTCTTGAATGATATGATCCTAGAAGATAATGAGCTTCCTTGTTGAACATATAATGCTAAATTAATTCTATATTCAATAGGTATGATCTCTGAAAGAATACATTCTTATCCAAATGACTGTACGATTTTTCTCAAGGATAATATATCACTTAAAAAATTCCAAAGTGTGTTGTGTATTGATACAATAAAGATGAATTAGGTAGTTCAAAAGTTCTATGATACATTCTAATAATTCCAAGGTTTAGTCGCCTATATGGAAGTGAGGATATTGTAGGGTAATCGACATGGCACATAGATATAATAAATAAATATGGGAAACTTCATCACTTGAAAGACTCTCCTCAGTGGAAGAAAATTGACCATGAGTATCTTGAATTTGGAAATAATCTGAGAAACCTTTTTCTTGCACTATCTATAGATGGAGTGAATCCTTTTGGTTTTAAAAAAATCACTCATAGTACATGACCATATATGTTTGAAAATTATAACTTTCCACCATGGTTATGCATGAAATGAAAATACATTATGTTATCTATGTTTATATGAGGACAAAAACAACCTAGTGATGATATTGATGTTTATCTGGATCCATTGATTGAAGATTTGAAATTATTATGGGATTCAGGTGTTATGTTGTACGACGCTTATATAAATGAATATTTCACATTGATATTCATATTATATGGTATGATAAATGAATCTTGATTATGGAAATTTTTTAGGATATAGGAATAAAATAACTCAAGGGTGTCCCATCTATGAACAAGGTACACACTCAATTAGGTTGAAACATTCATCAAAGGCTGTGTTACCAGTACATCACATATTTCTACCTTGGTGACATAAATACTAATCTTGGATAGAATCATTAAATGGGTGTTTATAATAAGTCACAACATTGTCTCTACTAATAGGTGATCAGCTTTTTGAGAAAGTAAATAATATGGACATCGCTTTTGGTAAACCTTATTAAAAAACCATATAAAAACTTATTAGAAAAAAAATATTTTTTGAATTACTTTACTAGAATTGTTTGTATGCCAGACATTTTCTTGATATCATGCATGTGGAAAAAAATATTTAATAATTTCATTAGAATGTTTCTAAATTCACCTAACAAAATAAAGTATGAAATTAAGGCTAGGTTGGTCATGATTGACATGGGTATATAGGAATATTTGGTGCCAATGATGGGTGAAAATGAACTTTTCTTCCTCCATATGCTTAAAATCATTCCATGTAAGAGAGATATCAATTTTAAAACTTCATAAATGATGTAAAGGCTCTAAAGGGGTATTAATCAAATATCAATAATATAGTGTCAATGAATGATTTAAAGTTAAAGGGCATGAAATTACATAACTATAATGTTTTGGTGCAAGATCTAATTCCAATAACTTTACATTGCATTTTGCCTAAGAATGTCCATCATACATTAACCAAACTCTATTTCTTTTTCAAATCTATATTCAATAAAGTTATAGACCCAGAAAAATTACCAACTATGGAACAAAAAATTGATATCATATTATGTGAATTAGATATATTCTTCCCACTATCATTATTTGATATAGTGGTTCACTTGGTTAGAGATATTCGATTATGTGGTCATATACATTATAGATAGATGTACCCTATTGAATGATATATTAATATTTTGAAAGGGTATTTCAAAATTTAAAGTCCAACAGAAGGTTGTATTGTGAATTGATATGTTTTTTAGGAAGCTGTTGAATTCTATATCGACTACCTATTTGATTTGGAAAGCATTGTTCTACCAAAATCTCATTACACCCAAAGTCTTGTGGGTGAAGGAATTTCCAAAATAAAAGTTTCCACAATTACTATTACAGAGTGTGGGTAGGATCACCTTTACATTTTTCATCATAGTATAGAGGTTACACAATATGTTGAAACCCATAAAGTAATTATTAGGCATTTGAATCCATCAAGGGATGAAATATGGATATCAAATACATATAATCAATAGTTTATAGGATGGTTTTGAGACCATATTTTTAATGAGTCAATTAAAAATCTTGATTCAATTTCATAAAAACTTTTATGGATAGCAAGAGGACAAAATTTTCATGTATTATCTTATAATGGTTATGTAATTAATGGTTATACATTTTATACAAATGATCATGATGAATGCGGTACTTTTAAAAATAGTATAGTTACAATTATGGATAAAATTATAAATATATCCGGTACCAAGGATAGAAATCCATTTTATGAAAATATTTCATACTTTAGAATCATCAAAAAAATATGGGAGTTGTATTATACAAAATTTAAGTGTCGCTTTTTCAATGCAAGTGGGTTGATAATAGGAGTGCAGTTAAGATATATGAATTTAGATTTGTGATAGTGGATTTCAGTAAGGAAGGATACAAATAAGAACTATTTATAATGGAATCATAGGTAGTATAAGTATTTTATATTCTAGATCCTAAAAGCAGAAAGTGGTCAATTGTTTTGTTATCGACCAAAACCATTGAAGGGTTAGATGTTAATTCTATTGAGGATAACCCTTTCATTGGGACATCACAATCATTTCATGGTGGTCCCAATATAGATGGGGTATTGTATTCCATAGGATACCACAATAAGGGTATTTAGATAATTGAAAGAGGGTTCAAATCCCTTCACCCTTTAAAAATATGAGATTTCAATAATCAGGTTATATATTTTTTGTATTATACATTACATCACCTCATATTATTATATATTCACCACTACATTTACATAATCTAAATTAAATATTCAACCAATTCTGTAGATAATGACTTCTACATATTCCAATGATCCTAGTCCTAAGGAACAATAGGTTTCTCAACATGATGATGCTCCCAATGTAGAGGAACAACAAGTTTCTTCATATTTCAATTATACTAATCCAAAGGAATAACATATTGATGACGTTGAAGATGAGGAAATAATAAATAGTGAACAACCTATACCCCCCCAAAATAGGAGCATCATATTGTGATAGTGTTAACAAAAATTATTATGGCAAGAAGTAGAGGCATCAAATTCGAGGTTGGATGGAATGCATGTGACCAGTCAGTTAACCCAAACAAGTCCATTTTTAGTAGTTTCATTGGGATCACCACTCAACTTCACATGCCAGTTGATGTATATATGTGGCATAATGTTGTGCCCATACTTAATTCACTAATTTGTGAAGATATTAGGGTAACATTATGATATAATTTATTTATTTTACTAAAAAACAAAATAATGAAATATTTATTTACTCTTCATTATCCCTTACAAAGTAAATTTTTACTAGATGACTGTCGAATGAAATTTGTATTAATACTCATTGGAAAGGATCATAGAGGCTTTCAGAAAATTCTTATAAAGTATCATCTCAGGGATGCTAAAGGGAAAATAAACCCGAACCCACCACAGATGTATGCACAACTGATAAACCAATAAACATGGAATGTATTTATTAGTCATCATGCGGAGACAAATTTTCAGGTACATTTTTATTGGTAATACATTAGTTAGAAATACATGTATTAATTATTTTGATTATGAATTTTTAGTTTATGAAACAATAAATGAGTTTTGAAAATACGCAACATGCAACAAAACCAACATACCCCTACCATAAAGTAAGGATGAGGTACACTTTACTTAAAAAATGGTATGTATTTTAAATATAGAGTAATATTTTTGTGTGACATGAAACAATAACATAATTATTCTTCTTTATTTATATACATATTGATGAATCAAAATGCAAAGGTACTTCTATCCCATGTCATGTGATATGGAAGGAGGCTCGTGTAAATAAATATGGGAAACTAATAGATGAAAACACAAAAAATGTATGGGAAACATGTGTAAGCATGATATAATAAAAATTTATTCTTCTTTAAATCAATATTACACAAAAACGATTGCTTATTTTTCTATATTTTTTATGTATATTAGATACAGGAATTATCACCATATATACCTGATGAACGACTACTATCAGTGGCCTTGAAGCATCCACAAGAATATGGCATCATTAAAGGTGTGGGTTTTGGCGTGTCACCATGAAAATATTTTGAGAAAAAAATGAATATGGGGATAAATATAAGAAAATGGATGAGATGTAGACATGATTAGCTACCCTATAAGAAAAACTTAATTGGCAGTTAGAGTTTTTAGAAAATGTTATGGGAAGGAATCAAAGAGAATAAAAAACACAACAAAAACTACTAAATGAAGACCCCACCCCCACCAGCTTTGAGGCGAGCCATTCCCCTCAAAGTTCTGTCTTACAAAAGGTAATCAATTTTTTCACAACTATTTATGTGAAATGTGAATCAAGAATACATTGATACCACTCCTGTACTGATATTCTATAGGGTGAAAATTATTGTGATTTATATCTATCAAAACCCACTCATCACCTTATTTCAATGGGTACAATTTACAATATCCAAGGAGATATTATACACAATAAAAAACTTCCAAAAGGTTATGGGATTATGGGGATTCATATAGCTCATGAGTCAAGTGTTGATCTACCTATTCCACTTAATGATCTAAATATTCATACAGTTGAGCTTGCTATTGTAACTTTTATAGAATGACCATTTTATCTTTTAAAAATACATGTCTATAAGGATTTATTACTTTAAAATTTATTTTTTATAAAAAAATTTAACAATTAATGAAAAAATGCCTAAATCAATGAATGTTATTACAGATAAAGAAAGGGAATGAGGTGAAATGGAAGTTCAAATAAAAACGATCAAAAGAATCAACCAATAAATAGAAAATATATTTAGAAAGTAACTTTACCCCATCAGTCCAACTTCCAAATTTACTAAAATTACATGTTCATGTTGATACAACATTAAAAAGTTATGATATAACCATTATTGTTTTTTTAAGAAAAAATATACAAAGAGTCCATTAAAGACTATCTTGGTCTTGAGAATGTAGATGAAATCCTAAAACATGAATGGATAGGAGTCTCAGTTTTAAATTTATACATGAGGTATGTTCTCATATTTTTTTTTCAATATACAATATACTATGTTAATTACAGTTAAATATTATTAATATTTTGTACAAGTGTATATATTGACACTATTTTAAGGGAAAACCCTGTGAAAAAAAATTAGGACTCGTTAGTCCTCACACCACTTCTACACAAAAATTATCATTGAAACTAAATGAATATTTAATAATAGTGAAAAAACTGGATGTAATATTTGAAGACAAAATTACAGATGACATACTCTTCTTAAAACCCCCAATTCCATGGAAAAGCTCTAAAATTTAATCATATCAAATATATTTTCATTACTTTTAATACCTATTCATTTTTAGGTAGTATTGGTTATTCATTACAATCAATTTAGATACTCTAAATATTTATTTTGTGAATTTATGCATGTATACCAAACAAATCGACCAAACATGATGATGTTTATCGATTTTTAATACACTAAATTCAACATTTTTCAAATAAAATTCAAGTGATACATTTTCTATTATGTTTTAATGAAAATTATGTTATTATAGGGCAGTATTTAAATATCATCAAAATCATGGCATAAGGACGATCCATGAGCACAAGAATCCCATCGAATTCTATAACTGGATAAGTATTAGGGTATATATAATAATATTTGACTATAAAAACATATATAAAAATAAATTACTTATTTTTATCAATGTTTCTGCAGTGCCCAAAACAAAAAAATGACAAATATTGTGATTATTATGTTTTCAAATTTATGAGAGATATTGTACTCCATCAATAAAATAACACCCCCAAAAAGGTATTTCCTATAATAATTACAATTTTACTTAAAATATTTATCAAACCTTTGTTTATTTATATTTTTCTAGTACTAACAGGACTATATATAGTCCTCATATTCAAAAGTGGAAATATATTTCTTTAGAAATGAATGGGAAGAATACATGATGCCAAAATTTATACAAACATCATGAAGTAGTGAATTTCTACTACATATTTACTTAATTTTATAATAATTTTATCTACTATTTTTTAGTTAATTTCCTTATCATTTTTATATGATACTTAATTTAGTTAATTTCCTTATTAAAACACAAGTAATATAGTCTAAACCAATCAAATGTATTCATATTGATTTAATACTTTAGGACAATAATCCTTAAGAAATTTGTGACATATAGGAATAAACCAAATATAAATATAATGCACGATGTGACCATTATGACTATAAGTGTGTGTTTTTATTTAAAATCAATATTTTAGTTCATAACACACATCACATACTCAAAAATAATAAAAAATATTCATATTGTTTGTATACTTTAGTAAAATTATCCATAAGTCATTTTTGATGTGTAAGAATCAACTACACCTCAATCCGATGCATATTGTGCTTGGTATGACTCAAAGTGTATGGTATCAATTTAAAATTGACATTTTAGTTCAAAACATATGTCACTCACTAAAAACCAATAAAAAATACTCATATTTTCTTTATACTTTATTAAAATTATTCATAATCTATTTATGATTTGTAAGAATTAGTCTCACATTAAACTGATACACGATGTGACCGATATGACTCAAAGTGTGTATTTTCAGTTTAAATTTACATTTTAGTAAAAAAGACACATGATATACTCAAAAATAATAAAATTAATTCCAATTGTTTTTATACTTTAGAAAAAATATCCTCAAATAATTTTTGATGTGTAGGAATCAAACATACATCAATCTGATGTACAGTGTGATCAGTATGTCTCCAAGTGTGTATTTTTATTTAAAATTAAAATTTTAGTTCAAAACATACATCACATACTAAAAAACAAGAAAATACATTCAGTTTTTTTTTGATACTTTTGGAAAATGGACCATAAGTATTTTTTGATGTGTAAGAATTATCCACACCTCAATCTGATACATGGTGTGCATGATATAACTCAAAGTGTATGTTATCAATTTAAAATTGACATTTTAGTTCAAAAAGTTTTTCACTCATTGAAAACAAATAACACACACTTAGATTATCTTAACACTTTAGGAAAACAATTCATAAGTCATTTTTGACATGTATAAATCTGTCTCATGTCAAACCAACACATGATGTGGCCGGTATGACTCAAAGTGCATGTTTTTAGTTTAAATTGGCATTTTAGTAAAAAACAAACATGACATACTCAAAATTGAGACAATTCATTCATATTATTTTGATAATTTATGACAATGATCCTTAATTCATTTTTGATGTTTAGGTTTCAAATACATGTTAATCTGACGCACGGTATGACCGGTATGACCCTGAGTGTGTGTTTTCATTTAAAATTGATATTTTAGTTCAAAACACACGTCACATACTCAAAACCAATAAAATGCGTTCATATTTTTTATACTTTATTAAAATTATCCATAAGTCATTTTTTATGTGTAAGAATAAACGAAACCTTAATCCGATACAAAGTGTTCCCAATATGACTCAAAGTGTATGTTATCAGTTTAAAATTTACATTTAGTAAAAAACATCTATCACTCACTAAAAAAAAATAAAATTAACTCAGATCATCTAAACACTTTGTTAAAATGATTCATAAGTCATTTTTTACATGTATGAATCAGTCTCACATCAAACTGACACAATATGTGATTGGTATGAATCAAAGTGTGTGTTTTTAGTTTAAATTTTCATTTTAGTAAAAAAAGACACGTGAAATGATCAAAACCAATAAAACACATTCAATTTTTTAGATACTTTAAGAAAATGATTCTTAAGTCATTTTTAATTTTTAGTAATCAACCTCAAATCAATCCGATGAACGGTGTGACTAATATGAATTTAAGTGTGTGTTTTTATTTAAAATAAATATTTTAGTTCAAAACACGCATCACATACTCAAAACCAATAAAATGAATTCATATTGTTTTGATACTTTATAAAAATTATCCATATGTCATTTGTGACATGTAGGAATTATCCACACCTCAATCCAATACATAGTGTTCCCAATATAACTCAAAGTGTATGTTATCAGTTTAAAATTTACATTTTAGTTCAAAATGTATGTCACTCATTGAAAATTGAGAAAAAAATACTTGGATTGTCTTGATACTTTAATATAATGATTCATAAGTCATTTTTGACATGTAAGAATCATTCTAACATCAAACCAACACATGATGTGACTGGTATGACTCAAAGTGCGTGTTTTTTATTTAAATTGACATTTTAGTAAAAAAGACATGTGAAATACTCAAAACTAAGAAAACACATACAAATTTTTTTATACTTTATGGAAACAATACTTAAGTCATTTTTTATATATAGTAATCAATCACATGTCAATTCAACACATTGTGTAACTGGTATGAATATAAGTGTTGTTTTTTTATTTTAAATTGAAATTTTAGTTCAAAACACATGTTACATACTCATAAATGAGAAAATAGATTCTTATTTTTTTAATAATTTAGTAAAATGATCCATTTATCATTTTTGATATGTAGGAATCAGATGCACCTAAATTTGATACACAGCGTGCCCGATATGACTCAAAGTGTATGTTATCAGTTTAAATTTGATATTTTAGTTCAAAATGTCTATCACTCACTAAAAACTAAGAAAACATGATCATATTGTCTCGATATATTTGTAAAATTATCAATAAGTCATTTTTAATGTTTAGGAATCTGTATCACATCAAACTGACACATGATATGACTGGTATGAATCAAAGTTCTTGTTTTAAGTTTAAATTGACATTTTAGTAAAAAAGACACGTGACATACTCAAAACCAATAAAACACATTCATATTGTTTTGATACTTTAGAACAATGATCCTTATGTCATTTTTTACATATAGGAATCAACCGAACATCAATCTAATTCATGGTGCGACCGGTATGACTCTTAGTGTATGTTTTTTTAAATTGACATTTTACTTCAAAACACACTTCACATAATAAAAAATGTGAAAATACATTCATATTATTTTGATACTTTAGTACAATAATACTTAAGTCATTTTTTACATGTTGGAATTATCTTCACCTCAATTTGATACATGGTGTTCCCTATATGACTCATAGTGTATGTTATCAATTTAAAATTTACATTTTAGTTCAAAAAGCATATCAATAACTGAAAATTGATCAAACAGGTTTGGGTTGCCTTGATACTTTCTGAAAATTATTCATAAGTCATTTGTGTCATGTAGAAATTATTAGTACACCATACATACACATGTTGTGATTAGTATGGCTCAAAGTGCATATTTTTAGTTTAAATTGACATTTTAGTAAAAAAGAAACATGACATACTCAAAACTAAGAAAACTCATTCATATTTTTTTGATAGTTTAGGAAATCCTTAATTAATTTATGATGTGTAGGAATCAACCACAAGTCAATAACATGAATTATGTGCCCAATATGACTCCAAGTGTGTGTTTTTATTTAAAATTGAAATTTTAGTTTAAAATACACATCACATACTCAAAACTAATCAAACAAATTAAGATTGTTTTGATACTTTAAGAGAATAATACAAAAGTCATTTGTGACATGTAGGAATCAACCGTACCTCAATCTGATACATGATATATCTAACATGATTCAAAGTGTATGTTTTGAGTTTAAAATTGTCACTTTTGTTCAAAACACACATCACATACTCAAAACCCAGAAAACACACTCTAATTGTTTTGATATTTTAGGAAAATGATTCATAATTTATTTTTGATATGTAGGAATCAGCCTCACATCAATCTAATATACGGTGTTCTTGGTATGACTCTATGTGTATGTTTTTAGTTTAAAATCATCACTTTAGTTCAAAACAAACATCACATACTCAAAACCAAGAAAACACATTTATATTGTTTTAATACTTTAAGGAAATGATCCATAAGTTATTTATGATGTGTATGAACTATCCTCACCTCAATCTGATACACGTTGTGACCAGTATGACTCAAAATGTGTGATTTTAGTTTAAAAATGACATTTTTTAATGTATTGCTTCATATTTATGTTTAATTTATTTATTTATAGTATTACTAACATAAAAATTGGTTTTTATATAGGTGCACTCTTTTTCTCAAGTTGGAGTGGTTTTTTTAGCAACTGGTAGCATGATTGGGCTCTTTTAAGATGGGATTGGGGGCCAAAGGTAATGAAATATTGATGTTTTTGAATGTTTGTGATGAATTTTACATACCAATGTAATTGTACAAACCAATAAGTTTGAAATGTCTACAATATAGTGTTTTTTATTATATTTTTTATTTAAATTTAATTTCAATTAAATTCTCTATTTTCTGCTATAGTGTGCTATAATTTTATCAGCACACTACAACACCATGGATTTTATCAACATTAGTTTAGTTCTGATAAAGGGGGTCCTTTATCAGTGTTTTTTTAACATTGATAAAGGGGTACTTTATTATCACTATTTTTAGTGATGATAAAAGTAATTGGATTTTAAGAGATCTTACAATATCATCATTTTTTTAGCACTAATAAAACCCTTTTTGTGCATTGTTAAAGGGAAGATCTGCAGTATTTATTCATCATATGCTTTCAATAATTATTACATGTTGACTATAAATAAGTGTTGAACTTCCTATTTCTCATGTTCACACTCATAATGATCTACCTAAATCAATTATAAAGAGATTGAATTTTTTCATTAGATCACCACTCAAAAAAAATAAATTTCCTAATTTGTAATGGGGATAAATAGTTTTTCATGAAACAAAACTAATTTAAATTATTTATCAAGTTATCATGAATATTAAACTTTGTAATTAGATCATAGACATGGATAAAATATTTCACATTTAAGGATATTTGGTTGTGCTGTATATGCGCCAGTAGCACTCCCACAATAAAAAAAAAACGGGACCCCAAAGAAGGCTGAGGATTTATGGTGGATTTGAATCTCCTTAAATTATAAAATATTTTTAAATTATTATAGGAGATTAATTTATAATAAGATTTTATAATTTTTATTTTGATGAAAAGATGTTTCCTATATTAAAAGGGGAGGACCAGTCGATATTAAAAGAAATATCATTGAAAATTAAATAAATTTTATATCCTTATCTTTATATAAATATGAGTGAAATGGAAGTTCTAAAGATCATTACTTTGAAAAAATTAGAAAATAAATTGTATAATGCATTCAATGATTTAAAAAGGGTTACAAAATCATCTATACACACTAAAAATGCACTAGTTAGAATAGATTTTCTGAAAAAACAATATAATGGTGATATTAATAATTATTATAACCCATGTTGTAATATCCTAAGATTTTAAATGAACACTATGTTTGTTAGAATATATGGAATGCAATACCGAGTATAAGCAAACCATAAAATATTATTATTTTATAACCATTATAACATAACTGTTAAATTGTAAAGTGAAAAAAGTATTAACTGAATTATGAAATATATATAAAGTTCCTAATAAATAAAAATTTATTGATAAATTATTTGTAAATAAATATTCATTTTTTTTATTAAATTCACTTTATTCTTAAAAAATACATTTTCTTCAAAAAATGATTTTTATTCATTTTTGTGAGAGAATACTATAATTAATTTCTAGAAATTTTAAAATTTTAATTTTATAAAATAGATATAATTTTTTAATTCATAATTTAAAAATTATCTTAAGGTGAATTTTTTGAATTTTTTAGAAAAATTGACCTTTTTAGTGAATTGCGAAAAATACCGTTTTTTATAAAACTATCTTTTATTTTCATTAAATAAGGTAATTTAAAATAAACATTATGATTTTAAATTGATATAAAATTAACATATTTATTATTTATTTAGTTATATTTAATTAATTACATTTTAATCACCACTATACTTGATTTTAATATAAGTTCATTTTTGGGATTAAATAGGCATTTTTCTAAAAAACTGTTTTTGTTTTGTTTTTTTTATCCAAAATTAATTTAATCCACTTATATAAATTTTAATATTGAAAAATTTATTCCATATTTGGAATCAAGATGTCAAAATTTAGTAAACAGGTCCCTATTATTTCTCGTTATTATGAATAGTAATCATAGTAAATTTTTTATTTCCACAGTAAAAGTAAAATGAGTTAATTAGGGTTAAAACTAATGTGATAAAACTTAAAATTCATTAAAAACATGATTTTTTTAATTTTATTATTATATTTTATCCATAATAATTCAAAATTTTAAAATATTACCTTTTATTGTCATTTAGATTTGATTTTGTCCTTATATAATTTTCTAAGTAAAGGTAAAGTAAAAAATGTCACTTTCTTGATTTTAATATTTATAATATCTTTATAATTGAATAAAAACAATATATGTTCAACTATGAATTCCTATTTTAAATGTAAATTATTTTTTTATCATTATAATTTATTTTAATTTTTTAGTGATCAAATAATTATCTTAAATGCATATGCAACACCAACACAATGCTTGTGCAACCTGTAGAAAAATCAATTAAATGATTCTAAAAACCATAAAAGTAACATTTTTGGATGATTTATAGTGTAAAAATAATTTTATAGATCAATATAACATATTAGGTATGTTATAATGGTTTATATTCAAAATAAAATACTACATTCTTGTTTTTAAAGTCAAACTAAATGAATAGTATAAAAAATGACATTAATGATATTTTATGTTAAACAGTATTAAATTAAATTATTTAAAAATCATAAAAATATTAAAATATTACAATTAGTATGTGAAATGGTAAAAAATTTCATCCCTTGTCCATTTATGATCAAATTTTAACGTTATAAGCAAAATTACAACCCTTTAATACTGGTAAAGTCATTACCATGGTTAAGGTCAAAATTGGTTAACCAAGGGGTTAAAACAAAATATAAGTTTTAAAATGATATCTAAACGTATCTAAATATTATTGGGTGATTATATTAATACCATATACTCCTTATATTCTAATAAATTTTATTTTGGAACCATTTTACATGAGTTAGACACATATTATATTATTATATTTCATGTATTTTCAAAAAAGACATTAATGACATTTTATAATAAACTTTATTTTATTAAATGATTTAAAATCCATAAAATACTATATTAATTCAAGGTAATTATATATGGTTTAAAATATCATCCAAGATCCATTTTTAGGTCATGTTTTCTTTTATAGTAACTTTCTTGACCCCTAAAGAGTAAAACACATTGATATGACGGTAATTATCAAAAGGGTTAATGAGGGTTAAAATAAAGAGATAAGGGTGAAAAAATCATCTAAACTTGTCAAGATTTTATTTTATGATATGATTTCAAATAATCCTCATCTTATATTCAAATTATATCAATTTGGATCCATTTAATAATGAAAATTAATTTAATAAATTATGAAATTCCAAGAATGCCCCTTCCCTCACTTATAAAAGGGCACCCACTATCCACTTCTAGAATGAACCAAACTAGATCAAAAAATAAATTCACCTAAGAAGGTCTGGAATAAGGTGAGGTATAATTAAAGAATGACAAGTCTCATGTGTAACTGGAGAACAACATAGTACAATTCAGAAGAAAGGAGTAAACATCTATGAGACATATAAAGTCAAGACAAACTGGCCAAACCAGAAAGATAAAATATGAAAAGTCTAAACAAAACCCCATATGACCATCCATAACCACCAAATCATCCTAGTATTAAGATAATGACAACAAGAGAAGACAACATGCTACACAATTCCATTCCCTTTACCCGAGTCCTGCAAAACTCTAAAGACTTGGAAGTTCCATGTAATTTTTTTTAAATAAATGTGAATTTTACGAGTCCGCAAAACTTGACGGCGCGTGAATATGAGGCCCGGAGTGCCTAGAATGAATTTATGAACTTTTGTTTGGGTACATTCAGTAAACGTACGAGCGGGTTTTTATAACTTTTGAACCAGTGCTCAGAATTGAAATCTGAGGACACCGTTGAACTCACAGTGCTGATATTCACTTAAGAAGACTTTCACCTCGATGATAGTTGGTCAAGGGTAAAAGTTAATTTTTGGGTTTTTCGTGGAAATAATAAAATAAAATAATCACACATTTTATTTTATTTTTTTGTAACCACCCACTTGTAGATATTGTGGAGGTGGGGAGCACAAGAGTTTTATTCTCCAAATTGAATGCTCGGTGGTGGGGACCACCTGAGCTAGTAAAACCTCCCATGAGGGGTTATGGTGGTGGGGACCACCCAAGGCTTGAAACCCTCAAACTTCCTATTAAATATGGGGGAGCCTCTTAAACTCCTCCAACATTTATTATTCCAACCCTCTCCTTTAATTAATTAATCCATCTCAATTAATTAAATGTTCCAATTTGAATTTATGCCAACAGAATAGATCACATAATATATTATTTTGGGCTACCATTTCATTTTGGTGGAATTGGGGAGAGGAGGAACTTTGGAGGATTATTCTCTCCAACAAAGAATGCTCCACTGACGAAGAATACCAATGAAGAACTTCTTCTTCGAATGAAGAACGCCATCGAAGAACGTTCTTCAGAACCAATCAAGAGGACGATGCACGAACCAACAATCGAGGAAAACACCAATAACACCGACGTCCATATTTTCCCAACAATTTGTCTTCTTCCTCACGACTCCATCAATGAACAATCCAAGGTAGGGGTTTATTTGTGTATGAATACTTTTCCCATTTTCTCCCCTTGAATTAATTTTTGTGATTGGGAATAAATCGTTATGGGAGGTTGTAAAGCTTGACGTTCTTCTTTCAAGTTCTTGTTGATCCATATGCTACCACCCTAACGCGGAGGGTATGGCCCCAACAAACATGGACCGAACCTTCCAAAAATCTTCTGGTGTTCTTCCTGATGGAGGAGGACGACAACCATCCATGGTTGGGGCACGGGAACAGCAGTCGACACCACCGCCGGCCGTGATGAAGGCGACGACGCAACATCGACGCCCCGCAGCCTCCACGCCATCGCGACCACCACCACCGTCCGCGGCTCTGCACCATCTTGCGGCCGGACCGCCGCCCCGCGGCCGGACCGCCACCCCGTGGTCTCACGCCGTCCTCGGCCGAGCTACCCTGGGCCGAGCTGAGCTGCCTCATGCCCTCACTGCACCCCACGACCGAGACACCCTCACGACACCCTCATGACCCTCATGGGCCGGGCCGGACCCAGCGGGTCGGGATGTCCAGTGCGGACCTGGCCGAACGCAACGGGCCAGGTCGGACTGGACCTGGGCCCACTACAACCCATTTACTTCTTTTGGCCATAACTTTGACACCGGACGTCTGTTTGACGAACCATCAGCGGTGTTGGAAATCTTGGAGTGAGAAGATCCCTTTGAGTATATGCCACTAGAGTTTTGGATTAAGATGGGTAGCGATCAGGTTGGATCGATCGTAAATCCAACCAGGCCCCCCAGGACTAAAAAGCTAATAACTCACAGACCGGGTGTCCGATTGACACACCATCTACTACATTGAGACCCCTATAATGTGGCGGACCTTTGAGATGATTCTTCATGGGACTTCGTGGCAGTTGGAAGATCGACCAGTAGCATGTGGAGAAGATCCTCTCGGAGATGAGCGAGCATAGTGCGGGAACCCAGTAGCTGGCTGAGACTTGATGACTGATGACCTTTTCGACTCGGAGTGACTTGACAGGCCCAGTGGGGAGTGCCTCTGTGTGAAGCAGCATACCCCTGGTGGGGAGCGCCTCTATGTGACGTGGCAGACCCACGGCACTCAAAAAGAGGGGTACCTCAGCAGGCCACGGTGGGGAGTGCATCTGTGTGACGCGACAGACCCACGATACTCGATAGGAGGAGTACCTCAGCAAGTCACTAGGGGAAGCACCTCTGTGTGATGCGGAGACCCATGGTGGGGAGCGACTCTGTGTGACACGGAAAATCCACGGTACTCGATAGGAGGAGTACCTCAGTAGTCTAAGTTTAGTGGGAAGCGCCTCTGTGTGACACGGAAGACCCACTATACTCGATAGAGGAGGGGTTCTATAGTAGCCGAGGTGTTCAATGATGTGACTGGGAATGTTACTGGTTACTAACCCTTGAATAAATCCTAGTGTGAGTTGAGTTAGTACCTCTGTGTTTCCTCATGATTGAGATGGATTACTTGATAACTTAGGTATATGTATGGGTATATACCTAAGTAGGGTTATCTTTTGATTTCATACTTTGTGTTTTATCCTTGGTGGATTTTGTGAGACCTTGAGGGTCTCAGGGTCCCTACTGAGTATCGTTATACTCACTCCTGCACGGCATATTCCCGAACCTTATTGTGTTGGATGCAGATGATGGACAATGCTGACTGATGTTGGGAGTACCAGGACTGGACGGTGTCGTGAGGTGGACCATACGGCGTGTCGGTATGTAGAGGAGACATGTGGATGTGGAGTGATGAGGAGGCGATCTGTACCTACCCTTTAGGTAGGAACCTCGGAGGACGATCCAATAGCTGTATTTTTCTCTTTCTTCAGTTGTATTATATTTTAGTTGTACTTGTACCTTTACTGTTGGGATTTTATTCCAGCCCCCATTTACTTTCTTCACTCTTTTGGTTATATAGTTTTCTTGTGTTCGTATCTTGCTGTGTTCTTGGTTTTTTGAGTTTACTGGTTATAAATGAAATTCCTTCCTAGTTTTAGGGAAAACTCCTTTTGGTGCTAGTCTCCAGCCCCTGGCCTATGGAATACTGGCTTGGGGTAGTCACGACATGGGCCTCAGGGGATGGGTTGTGACAAATTG
Source organism: Viscum album (assembly GCA_963277665.1). NCBI lineage: Eukaryota > Viridiplantae > Streptophyta > Magnoliopsida > Santalales > Viscaceae > Viscum > Viscum album. Next base: position 684,117,742 of record OY728121.1, read on the forward strand.
GTATCAGAGGAGTCGGTTCTACCGTAGAACTTAGGACTCTGATCTTTATTTTTAATGAAAACATTGTTAAGTGTAGTGAGTGTGGTTATCTATTAGGGGAATCCAGTGTTGGTGCGGTGAATGATGTATCCATACACGAGGACCATGACTTCTGATTTCCGACTCAGTGCATGAAAACGCTGATTGCGTGTGTGTTTTCAAGAGTCTTATTTGTGAACTCTTTGAGTCAGCTCACCAGGTATAACTTCTTGACCGTGGCACACCTATTTCTTTTTAGGATGCCTCTATGAAGACAGCCAGCTAGTGTTCCAAGAGTTGTACGCACTGACAGCCCACCGAGCGACGAGGCCTCGGTGCAGGGCCCCTTTCTAGTAGAGGCACCAGCAGAGGCACCAGTGGAGGCACCAATGGTACCATTACCCGTTGGGCCACTGATGGCAGCAGCCCCAGCAGTAGAGGGTGCACGCCGCTTGAGTGTGTTGCACGAGTTCCAGCACCAGAGGCCACCCAGGTTCAGGGGAGAGACAGACCCAAAGGCAGCTGAGGATTGGCTAGAGGCTGTGGTGAGAGTCTTCCAACTCGTAGGGACACCAGCCGATCTCATGGAGATCCTTGCCGCCATCCTTCTATAGGCAGCAGTAGACAGATGGTGGAGCTTGATGTTCTAAGTTCACGATGAGGTGACACTTCTTTGGGCAGACTTCGAGAGCCTATTTTGGGTAGAGTTTGTTCCAGCGAATCTTCACGCATTGCACATACATGAGCTTCTTCATCTGCAGCAGGGCAACATGACTGTAGCTCAGTACTCAGCGAGGTTCACTGACCTCTCACGCTACTCCACATATATGGTGCGATACCCATTATTCAGGGCCTAGACCTTCGATCAGGGGATCGGGCGGGAGATTAGGGCTTTGATGATCTCACTCAGCATCCCGACGTAGGTGGGGGTGTTAGAGTGAGACCTCTTAGTGGAGAGTTTTCTTTCTGAGTAGTCACCAGCAACGAGACCCACCACCAGTCGTCATATAGTAGAGTCTTATGTAGCTGGAAGAAGACAGATGTAACAGAGGTTCAAGAGGACTAAACCTACATGTGGATGACCGCATGACTTTGGATCGGTTGTATGGGGCACCCGAGGTGGAACCAGTCAGGCAAGGATCGTGCAGTGTTACTCATGCGGCGGGTAGGGTCACATGGCTTGTGAATGTCCGACCCATCGTACGGATGATCAGTGGACGGTCGAAGGACTGCCTAGGTAGAGAGATAGGTTCGACCGAGGAGGTCTGCAAGAAGAAGGAATACGTGGTATAGGAGATGGCCGTGCAGTTGGCGGTGGGTGAAGATTCATGATGTTACCGCCACCACCACCAGGAGGTCCACCCCGACCGCAGGGAGTAGGTGGACAGGGGACAGATCAGCTCCAGGCAGTTGAGGATTACAATCATGGCTCTCCAGAGATGATACGAGGTACTATGTGTATCTACTCCACCTTATCTAGAGTACTTATAGACATAGGTTCCAGTCATTATTTTATTACCACTACCCTCGTTCAGTGCTCAGAGATTCTGATGGAGCCATTGGCTCGATCCTTACAGCTAGAGACTCCTATAGAAGCGGATTCGACGATTACACACTGGTTCTGGCAGTGTGAGCTTACTCTAGGAGGTGAGAGCTTCGGCTGTGATCTCCTAGTAGCAGCGTCGAGGCCTTATGAAAAAATCTTGGGTATGGACTGGTTATCTGTAGTCCATGCTCAGTTAGACTGTATTAGGAACAAAGTGTTGTGTTTTCGCACAGATGGGACCAGGTTTACCTTCATCGGCAAGAAGGGATCATTTACAACGCATGATGGACTTACTCGGAGGAGAGTGTAGCTGATCACTCATCAATTGGCTAGCCTTACCCTTGGAGCTGTTGATGTGGAGAGTCCGAGTTATCCTGTAGTGGTGGACCGGTACGCGAATGTTTTCCCTGATGATGTTTCAGGTCTACCTCCTCACAGAGAGGTAGACTTTTACATTGACTTGTACCCCAGGATGACACTGATATCTACACCAGCATATCGGATGTCTCCTGCGGAGCTTCGTGAGCTGCAGGTATAGCTGGAGGACTTACAGGGGAAGGGGTTCATCCGTCCCAGTGTTTCACCTTGGGCAGCCCCGATTTTGTTTTCCAAGAAGGAAGATGTGATCTTGAGACTTTGTGTCGACTATCAGCGCCTGAACTAGGTGACCGTGAAGAACAATTACCCACTCACAAGGATTGAAAACCTCTTTGATCAGCTGAAGGGAGAACGATGGTTCTCAAAGATAGACCTCAGATCAGGCTATCACCAGATCAGAGTGAGAGATGTGGATGTGCAGAAGACGACATTCAGATGCCAGTATGGCCATTAAGAGTTCTTGGTTATGACATTCGGTGTGACCAATGCTCCAACAGTGTTCATGGGACTCATGAATAGGATCTTTCAGCCATACCCTGATCACTTTGTAGTAGTCTTCATCGACAACATTCTGATCTACTCAACTTCTGAGGAGAAGCATGACTATCATTTGCAGGTAGTACTGGACACACTTTGAGAGTACCAGCTTTATGGTAAGCTCTTGAAGTGCTAGTTTTGGATATGAGAGGTTCACTTTCTAGGACATGTCATATTGGAGGCTGGAGTTGCAGTAGATCCAACAAAGATTGAGGCGGTACTTGCTTGGGAGCCACCCATGAGTGTGACAGAGGTACGGAGTTTCCTGGGTTTGGATGGATACTACTGGAGGTTTGTGCCAGGCTTCTCCAGAGTTACAGCACCACTATCAGCATTGACGAAGAAGGGGAAACCCTTCGTTTGGTCGAAGAAATTCCAGCGGAGTTTTTAGGAGCAGAGGTAGAGGCTGACTAGTGCCCCCATCTTGAGGCTTATAAAGGAGGGCGTAGGGTACGTAGTCTACTATGATGCATTGGGGACTGGGCTTGGATGTGTCCTAATGCAAGAGAGAGCAGTGATTGCATATGGTTCCCGATAGCTGAGAAAACATGAGCAGAACTATGCAACCCATGACCTGGAGTTAGTAGAAGTGGTCTTCGCCTTGAAGATGTGGTGGCACTATCTGATGGGAGAACTTTTTACAGTGTACTCTGATCACAAGAGTCTCAGGTATAAATTCTCTCAGAAGGACCTGAACCCGAGACAACGATGTTGTCTTGAGTTCCTCTAGGACTATGACTTCTAGATAGTCTATACTCCTAGGAAGGGGAGCATTTTAGAAGATGCACTCAGTAGGAGATCTGGTATACAACTACTAGGTGAGGCGATGAAGCAGTTGGCCACTTTGTAGATATCCTTTGTGGATAGAGATAGAGAAGATTTTCTTCAGTCTCTTACAATCACTCCCCCACTTCTTCAGCGAGTTAGGGAGGCGCAATGTGGAGATGCTGGCTGCGAGACACGACGTGCTCAGATATCCATAGGATAGGCACCTGATGGATTTTTTGAAGGTTGGGAGCACATCATTCTTTTCCGAGGACGTACCATGGTACTAGTGTCACTTCAGGAGGAAGTGTTGAGGGAGTTACACACTTCCACACTAGTGGTGCATCCAGGAGTGGAGAAGATGTACCAGGATCTCTGACAACAACACTAGTGGCCGGGAATGAAGAAATCAGTTACAGAGTTTGTCTCACGATGCCTCACTTGTCAGCAAGTGAAGGCAGAGCATCAAGTACCAGCAGGCTTGATTCAGCCTTTAGAGGTCCCATAGTGGAAGTGGGATGAGATATCCATGGACTTTGTGATGGGTCTTCCTCGTACATACAGGGGACATGATTCTATTTGGGTGATCGTCGACCGAATCACCAAGTTGGCCCACTTCCTACCGATCAGAGAACAGGGTTCAGTAGAGAGCTTGGGATGCCTCTATGTGCAGGAGATTGTGCGGATACTTAGAGTACCTTCAACGATTGTCTTAGATCCTGATGCACATTTTATATCCTGACTATGGAAGGGGTTACAAGAGTATTTCAGGATGCAACTTCATTTGAGAATCGCCTTCCATCCTCATACGGATGATTAGACTGAGCAGACCATTCAGAACCTCGAGGACATGCTGCATGCTTGTGTCCTCGACTTTGGTCACAACTGGGAGGATCACTTACCTTTGGTGGAGTTTTCATGCAACAACAGCTATCACTCCACCACTGGGATGACACCTTTTGAGGTGTTATATGGGTGAACTTGAAGATCACCTTTGTGCTGGACCGACCGAGGGGAATCAGAACTAATGGGACTAGAGATGGTTCGAGCTACCACATAGAAGGTTCAGATCATCCAGGAGCAGATTAAGACTACACAGAGCAGGTATAAGTCATATGCCGACAAGAGATAGAGACCTCTGGGGTTCGAGGATGGTGACCACATCTTTCTACGGGTCTCACCTCGATGAGGTTTGCGGAGATTTGGCCGAGGTGGAAAGTTATCTCTGAGATTCATTGGACCCTTTCAGGACCTCAACAGAGTTGGTGAGGTGGCATACCACTTATCTCTTCCACCTCAGTTGCACCGGGTGCACAACGTCTTCCACGTATCCCATATGAGGAGATACGTGAATGACCCTTCCCACTTCATCGACCATGGAGAGCTAGATGTTGACGATCAGGCAACTTTTACAGAGGTTCTAGTAGAGATTGAGGATCGATAGGAGTGGGTCCTTTATGGACGATCGATACCTTTGGTGCGTGTTCGCTGGCAGCATGGGAACCTCCAAGAGAGCACATGGGAGCGGGAGGCTTAAATGCGTGCTCAGTACCCCCACATGTTCCCTTAGTTTGAGTTGTGGATTACGGGGATGTAAATCCCTGAGGTGGGGATAATGTAAAGACCCATAATTTCCATGTATTTTTTTGAATAAATGGGAATTTTATGAGTCTGCGGAACTTGACGGTGCGTGAATCCGAGGCCCGGAATGAATTTATAAACTTTTTTTGGGTACGTTCAGTAAATGTACGAGTAGGTTTTATAACTTTTAAACTGATGCTTGGAATTGAAATCCGAGGACACCGTTGAACTCGCATCGCCGATATTTTATTAAGGAGACTTTCACCTCGGTGGTAGTTGGTCGAGGGTGAAAGTTAATTTTTGGGTTTTTCGTGGAAATAATAAAATAAAATAATCACACATTTTATTTTATTTTGTTGTAAAATCACTTGTGGATATTTTTAAGGTGGGGACCACAGGAGTTTTATTCTCCAAATTTAATGCTCGGTGGTGGGGACCACCCGAGCTAGTAAAACCTCCCATGAGGGGTTATGGTGGTGGGGACCACCCGAGGCTTGAAACCCTAAAACTTCTTATTAAATATGGGGGAGCCTCTTCAACTCCTCCAACATTTATTATACCACCCCCCTTAATTAATTAAGCCATCTCAATTAATTAAATTTTCCAATTTTAATTTATGCCAACAAACATAATAGATCACATAATCTATTATTTTGGGCTACAATTTCTATTTTGGTAGAATTGGGGAGAGGATGGATTTTGGAGGATTATTCTGTCCAATGAAGAACGGTCCACCAATGAAGAACGCCAATGAATAACTTCTTCTCCGAATGAATAACACCATCGAAGAACATTCTTCGGAATCAAGCAAGAGGACGACGCACGAACCGACAATCGAGGAAAACGTTGACGACACCGACGTCCATATTTTCCCAATGATTCGTCTTCTTCCTTGTGACTCCGTCAATGAACAATCCAAGGTAGGGGTTTATTTGTGTATGAATAGTTTTCCCATGTTCTTCCCTTGAATTCATTTTCAGGATTGGTAATAAATAGTTGCGGGAGGTTGTAAAGCTTGATGTTCTTCTTTCAAGTTCTTGTTCAACCATATGATACCACCCTAACGCGGAGGGTACGTACCAAATAAACATGGCCCGACCCTTCCGAAAATGTTTTGGTGTTCTTCGCGATGGAGGAGGACGGAAACCATCCATGGTTGGGGCACAAGAATGGCGGCCAACACCACCACCGGCCGCGACGAAGGTGACGTCACCGCCTCGTGGCCTCCATGCTGTCCGTGACCACCGTTGCTGTCCGCGGCTCCGCATCGCCCCGCGGCCGGACCGCTGCCCCATGGATAGACTGCCGCCATGCGGTCGAACCGCCGCCCCACAGCCGAGCCTCCGGCCTCGGCCGAGCCTCCCCGGGCCGAACCGAGCCACCCCGTGCCCTCGCAGAACCCCTCAGCCAAGCCACCCTCGCGACACACCTCGGGTGAGCCACCCTCGCGGCCCTCGCAGGCCGGGCCAGACCCAGTGGGCTGGGCCGCCCAGTGTGGACGGGGACGAACCCAACGTTCCGGGATGCACTATGGGCTGGGCCAGACCCAACGGGTCTTCCTGGGTCGGACCGGACCCGGGCCCACTACGACCCATTTACTTCTTTTGGGCATAAATTTGGAATCAGACGTCTGTTTGAAAACCCGTCAGTGGCGTTGGAAATCTTGGAGTGAGACGATCCCTTTTAGAATAAACCACTAGAGTTTTGGATTAAGATGGGGGAATTATCAGGTTGGATCGGGCAAGAATCCAACCGGGCCCCCAGGACTAAAAGGCTAATAACTCACAGACCGGGCGTCCGACTGACGCGCCGTCTGTTGCGTTGAGACCCTAATGATGTTGAAGACCTTTGAGATGATTCTTCGTGGGACTTCGTGGAATTTGGAATATCAACCAGTAGCTTGTGGAGAGGATCCTCCCGGAGATGAGAGAGCATAGTGCGAGAACCCAGTAGCTGGATGAGACTTGACGACTGCTGACCTTTTCTACTCGGAGTGACTTGACAGGCCTAGTGGGGAGCGCCTCTGTGTGACGCGGAATACCCATGGTGGGAAGTGCCTCTGTGTGATGTGGAAGACCCATGGTACTCGAAAGGAGAGGTACCTCAGCAGGCCACAGTGGGGAGCGCCTCTGCGTGACGCGACAGACCCACGATACTCGACAGGAGGAGTACCTTAGCAAGTCACGAGGGGGAGAACCTCTGTGTGACGCGGCAGAGCCACAGTGGGGAGCGTCTCTGCGTGATGTGGAAAACCCATGGCACTTGATAGGAGGAGTACCTCAGCAGTCCAAGGTTAGTGGGAAGCTCCTCTCTGTGACGCTGCAGGCCCACTATACTCGATAGAGGAGGGGTTCTCTAGTAGCCGAGGTGTTCGATGATGTGACTAGGGATGTTACTGGTTACTACCCCTAGAATAAATCCTAGTGTGAGATGAGTTAGTACCTCTGTATTTCTTCATGATTGAGATGGATTACTTGATAACTTAGGTATATGTATGGGAATATACCTAAGTAGGGTTATATTTTGATTTCATACTTTTTGGTTTATCCTTGGTGGATTTTGTGAGACCTTGAGGGTCTCGGGGTCCCTAATGAGTATCGTTATACTCACCCCTACATGGGATATGCCCACACCTTTTTTGTGTTGGATGTAGATGACGGGCAACATTGACTGAGGTTGGGAGTACCAGGACTGGACGGTGCCCAGAGGTGGACCATACAGCGTGTCGGTACGTAGAGGAGACGAGTGGACGTGGAGTGCTGAGGAGACTATCTGTACCTACCCTTTAGGTAGAAACCTCAGAGGACGATCCCATAGTTGTATTTTTCTCTTTCTTCAGTTGTATTGTATTTCAGTTGTACTTGTACCTTTACTATTGGACTTGTATTCTAGCCCCCTTTTACTTTTAGCACTCTTTTGGTTATACAATTTTCTTGTGTTCGTATCTTGTTGTGTGCTTGGTCTCGTGAGTTTACAGGTTATAAAGGCAATGCCTTCCCAGTTTTAGGGAAAATGCCTTTTGGTGCTAGTCGCCAGCCCCTGGCCTATGGAAGGCGGGCTTGGGGTAGTCACAACACAGGCCCCGGGGGATGGGTCATGACAAAAACACCATCTAAAACTGCCCAAAGTAAAAAGTAGGGTGTGACCAAAAATCCCAATAGGATTTTAACAAATAATCTATAAAAGGTATAATATAAAAAATTCAATTTCTCTAGATTTAAAACAAATCCATTTTGTAAATCATTTTCATAAATAAAACCATTTTTTAAATCATCCTTTGGTTTTTATAAAAGTATACCATATTCACCAAATCCATGAATATGTCAAGTATGAAAGAAAATAGGTAAGCATAAGAATAATTATACCACGAATATACCATAAAATAATCATATCAATAAATAACCATGAAAATACCATCATGTGATAAACCAATCATAAAATACTGTGTGCACTGTTTAGTATCTAATTTATGGGAATATGTTCTTGTCATAAAAGATAATCCCTAATCTAGGCCTAAGGTAGATCCAACCAACATAACCTCTAATGGAATTATACACAATAAATTGACATAAAACCTCTTATGGAATTACACACCTAAAGAGTGAAAAGTCTATTTCCCAATGCACCCAAGGTTACCCAATGTGCTAATTTTGTCAAAATCCATTTAAAAACCATGATTTAATTTAGTAAAAAAATTTCACATCAAAGACTTTATGATTCTAGTCTTGAAAACCTATTTTGAAACCTAAACCACCATTTAAGAATCTAATCTAACACTTGGTGTCTACAAAACCATTTTTAAAGAGAAACCCATTTGAAAAAATGTATTAATTACAAAAAACCCATTCTAATATGAAATCAATAAATTTCAATGAATCACATAAAAGAATATATAATAACTTAAGGAAATCCATGAATTAAAACCCTTGTAGAGAGACACCTACCCCAAGAATGGAGGAAACATAGTTTCCTTTGAAAATAGAGATTCAAAACAAGAATATTATCCTCCAAAAGACAAGGTATGAGGGAAAATTGAAAAAGGATTGATAGAAAACACAAATTTATCACAAGATGATCCATAAACATAGACAACATCGCTACCATGACCAATGGAAACAAAGAATCAAAAATACCACTTACCATAGATAATAGACATAGATGTTCCAGAGAAAGAATTATGAATGAGGTGGTTTGGAGGAGGAAAAATCACCTACAATGCTCCTAAAGGAAGCCTAGGGTTTGAGATGGAGGTGTATAAAAATAATGGGAGAAGAGTTATATGTGCAGCGTAATAAAAACCACTCTTCTCAAAGGATTTAAAACATAAACTCTATATTTATGGTGTAAATATTACATAACTCATGTATGTTGAAAAAAAACATCAACTCAGGTTAAATTATCCCAAGTGACAATCTTATGACCTAAAAAGGATATTTATAGTGAAAATATTTACACGTCGTAAGCTAGTTTTATAGATTGTTCCCCTTGTAGGACATACATCATAAATAAGAGATTTATGACATAAGTTAACTCTATATCTAGAACCCAACACAAGGTTGTGAATAAAATTTCCACAAAAACTCCAACACACTCCAAAAATAAGAGACCGTCTCTTAAATAAGAAAAATTATGCACCTTTTTAACCAGGGCATTACAATTATCCCCACCATGAAATCTTTCTATCCCCAGAATGTCCTCAAGATCTTGGACTCATGAAGAGAGAAATACAATGTTGCCTCATCAATAATTTCCACTCCCATGTCTCGTGACCATACTGTCCCCATTTCCATAGTACATAGGCCAAGAAAATTGTTTTACCACATAGTACCTTTTCTTAGTGATCTATAATATGAACTGGTTTCTCAACCAGAGTGGTGTTGGGATCTAGATAAATATCCTCCCATTTAATCACATGGGAAGAATACAGTTGATACATCATAAATTGGGAAACATGAAACATGTTATGGATCAAAGTAAAATGAGTTAGTAAGTTCAACCAATATGAAACCTTTCCAATTCATCCAATGATCTCAAAGAGCCCGAAAAACCTTGGCACAAACTTATCCTATTTAGCCAATAGATGATGTCCCAATTATGGTGAAACTTGAAGAAATACCTGATCACCTACATAAAACTCTAGCAGTTGACGATGAAGGTCTATATAGGATTTTTGATAACTCTGTTCCATGACCAATCTCTTTCGGATCAACTACACCTTTCCCATTGTCTCCTGAACAAGACCCAACCCAACCAAGGACCGTTCTCCCAACTTTTACTAGCATAATTGATATTTACCTGGAATCCAATATAATACTTTAAAATGATCCATCCTTATCAAGGTTTGAAGACTACTATTATAGGAAAACTCGACCAAAGGGAGATAATTTTCCTAAGAACCACCAAAATCAAGAATGCATGCCCAGAGCATATCCTTAAGAACCTAGATAGATATCTCTGTCTATCTATCCATTTAAAAATGATATACCATGCTCAATTTCAATTGAGAACCCATCACCTCTTTAAAACCTTTCCATAACCTAGATGTGAACCTTAGGTCCTTGTCAGAAAAAATTACAGAGGGAACGCCATGAAGGGTCACAACCTATTGAATATAAAATTGCCCGAGCTGTTCTGCCTTCATCATCTTCTTAATAGGGAGGAAATTTACTGATTTCACGAGTCGATCAATGATCACCAAAATAGAATACTTAACACTAATAATATATGGAAAATGAACTACGAAGTCCATATAAATATCATCCCATTTCCATACTGGGATGGGAAAGTGCTATGAAAAACCAACAAGTCTCTGGTGCTTCAATTTTATTCTCTGACAAGTAGGACACCATTATACAACATTTTCAATTGAACATATCATCCTCAACCACCAATACCAAAGTCTCAAGTCATGATACATATTGGTATTATCTAATTGCACATACCAATAAGACTAGTTCCCACTATCCAATAACTTATATATTAGAGAGACCAAAATGAAAAACTATATAAAAAAACACAAAGTACCACTGAGATATCGAGACCACTCACCCAAGGTATCCCCACTATTTAAAATTTCACTAAAGCATTGAAACTCTATTTTTGGAACCTCCTCAAGTTGAAACCACTCATAAAATAAAGATTTAGACTTTATTGAATCTAAGAACACATTCCCACTAACTTCTTCCATTCCCAAAATCATCACATTGAATAAAATCATTAGAGACCAATCCTAAAATGAATCTTTCATGGATTTTGTTGGTAATTTCCTTCTCAATGAATTAATGACCACATTACCTTTCCTAGGAGTATATGAAATATCAAAATAAAAATTTTGGGGATACCCAACCCAGCATTTTATAACAAGTTCAGGTTCCTCTGAGTGAAAATATACTTTAGGCTTTATGATCAGAATATACTGTAAACTACTCCCCATAGAGATAGTGACACCATGTTTTGAGTTCATGCATGACCACTGCTAAATCAAGATCAAAGGTAGAGTAGTTCTTCTCATAAGGGTGTAATTGGAGAGAACCATTGTCCACCACCTATTTCCACTACATCAAGAAACATCCCAAAACCATACCATAAGTATTGTAGAAAATAGAATAACCCAAACCTAGTTTTGGAAGAATCAAAACTGGAGTTGAATTTAACCACTTATTTATTTCCTGAAAATATCACTGAAATTTTTCATTCCACTCAAACTTTACACCCTTATGGGTTAAATCTATCATTGAATATGTGAGCTTGAAAAAATATTGAACAAAATGATTGTAGTAACTAAACAAGCCTAAGAATCTATGAATATTTGACACTTTTATGGGATGATCCCAGGACATTACCACCTATATATTTTTTGGATCAACTAAGATGCCCCTCTCAGACATGACATGCCCCGTAAACTTCACCTATTGAATCCACAATTTTCACTTGGAAATCTTACCACATAATAGATGTTTCCTCAGGGACCTTAGGATGATAACCAAATGATCTAGGTGATCCTCCTATGACCCAAAGTACACCAAAATATTATCCAAAAAAATTAATACAAAATATTTCAAGAACTGAGGAAATATCCAGTTTATCAATTCCATAATTACCACAAGAGAATTAGCAAGACTGAATGGAATAACCCAAAACTCAAAATACTCATAATAGCTCATAAAAACTATCTTATATATATATACTCTTATCGTACTTTCAACTGATAGTACCCTAATTGAAGATCAATCTTTGAAAACCAATGAGTCCCTTTGACCTGATCAAAGAGATCATAAATCCTTGGCAATGGATATTTGTTCTTAACTATCACCTGGTTTAAATTTTGGAAATCCAGTAAAATTTTGTGACTCCCGTCAACCTTATTAGAGAAAAGGACCGAAAAAGATCATGGTGAAATACTAGGATGAATAAATCTCTTATCCTCTAGGTCTACAAGGTACACTTTAATTTCCACCAACTTAGTTGGTACTATACAATAGTATAGAATAGAAATGGTTATCGTATCATATAGTAGGTCAATGGTAAACTCAACCCCTATCTATGGTGTTATTATAGAAAAATCATCTAGAAAGACCTCAGGGTACTCAAACACCACTAAAGGAAGTAGAATTCTCAAACAAAGATCAACTACATCAATAAACATCTATGAAAATTGACATGAGATCACCCCAGTATAGGGAACAACAAGACCTGCTTTCACAGACCTAGAATCCCACTCACTATAAAAGACATGTGTGACTCCATTGGGAGACAAAAAAAACTAAATAGAAATAATAGTTAATATGTTCCTTAAAACTAATCATCCAATCCATTCCAATAATTAGGTCAAAGATATTAAGATTAAGAACCAAGAAACCCCACACCACTTTGAAGTCACTTATTGTCACTCAACATGTGGGACAATTAAAACCTTGTTCAGAACTTTTTTCCAAAGTCAAGTAAAGATACAAAAATAATGAAAGAAGTTATGAATTCAAGCCCAACACATAAATCAAATTTGATGATATAAAATAATGAGTAGCACCTATATCAAACAAGTCTAGCACCATAGATAATGAAATAAACATCGTACCTCTAATAGTAGGCAGACCTACTACAGATTCCTTTGGTGCATACTCTACTATATAAATGCATCTGGTATTAGCTCTTACCTAAGATTTATTATCCATATAAACATTCTCTTTGAACTGAAGGCAATATTCACCACACTTGTAATCATTATAAAAAACCTATGAAGTCTTGGTGAGAGTGGATCCAACTTTACTACCTTGGGAAATCCTTCCACAAATACGCCTCAGATGACCATATTGTTCATAATGATGAAAGTATTGGGATACTCTATACAATTAGGATTGGTATGAATAGGCCTTCCACAATGATAGAAAACAACCTACTATTGTCCTGTCTAAGCCCCTAAAACTTTTCCTAAAAAAATTATCTACCTTTTCACTTCCTTTTCTAGATATAAGACACACCTTGAATAACATCTACACCAACTGAAGCCTCAATGAAACTTGTATTCTTAGTTACGTCTTCCTCAACCATAATATCTTTATCAACTAAATTCACAAAGGGTGAAAGGAATATGATAAATATCATTGACCAAATATCATCTCTTAGCCCCATCTCAAACCTTCAAGCTTTTAGGTAATCATTGGTAACAAGATCCGATGCCAAGTGAACCAACTCAACAAAGCAGGTGGAATACTACAGAATGGTATGATCCCCTTGATCTAAGGTTAGAAACTCCTAATTATTTTCCACACATAACATCAAAGTATAAAACTTTTGTTTGAATATTTTCTTGAATAAAGTCTATGTAAGATCCTCAAGAGACTTTTCTCGCATAATAGAGTCCCACCATCTCCTTCCTGGTCCTTAAAGAATGTACATGGAAAAACCCACATTAGAGTCCTTAGGAGTCTTTAGAAAGTAAAATATCCTCTAAATTTATTCAAGACACTCCTTAGATTCCTGGGTCCCTTAGTCACCATATAAGATGGATGGATTCTTCTTAGTAAATTATGAGCCATAGTCCACCGCTTGTCCCAAGTTACATACACACACTTGACCCATAGTCTGAATAGTGCAGATTATAGTTTCCACCAAAGATGGGTCCACTAAAGAATTTCCCTATAGAACTTGTCTCACCAATTCCTCTCTCATATTTAGAAGAGATTCTCTAGGAGGTATTATCTGCTAAGCACAATATAATAACCAATCATCTTATTATCAATTTACAAAAACTTAATACCACTTCAAGAATATATATCAATGCCTTTCAAAAATAAGAATTTAAATCATTTATGAATTATATAGATTAAATATGAGAGATAAGCAAAGGAATAGGTATATTTAAATAAAATCCAATGTCTAGTTTATTCAGATGACCTCAAACACCAAGTCAAAATATTGGAAAAATGGATTTGTTTTAAATCTATAATTATTGCATTCATAATATTAGACCTTGTATAGGTGAAATCCTATTGGGATTTATGATCATACCCTAATTTTTCCTTTGGGAAGTTGTAGATTTTGTTTTCAAGACTTAGGTTAATGGAATGGAATTGTGTATCATGACATCTTCTCTTGTTATCATTATCTTCATAGTGATACGGTTTGTTGGTGATAGATGGTCACACGAGGTATTTTTTAGACTTGTCATATTTTATCAGTCCAGTTTGGCCAGTTTATCTTGAATTTTCATGTCTTATGAATGTTTACTCCTTTGTTCCATGTTTTAATCTATTATTATTTAGTTATACATGATAATTTTCATTCTTTTATTGCACCTCACCTTGGGGAAGACCTTCTTGTGCGACTTGCTTAATTAATCCAGGTTGGTTCATTACATATTCTATACACACTTAAAGAGCCATTTTTTCTAGATAAGACCCACCCAAATCATTTACTAACATTTATAACTATGTTCTAGAGGTATTATTTTGGGTATAATGACAACCTTATAGGTATTAAGGTGTAAAATAGATGATATTTTCTAAAGAAGAGGTATAACCTTTAACCATTTTTTTGATTTATTTATTCTTCTACCTCCTTAAAATATTTTTAAACCGTGATTAAATAATAAAATTAGTATATTAAATATATTGAGATGTTATTTTGTTAATGTCATAACTTATATCCATATCCTATACCATCAAACGGTAAATGAAACCATCATTCATGTATATGGCAGACTACTGCCTAGCAAACCGATGTAATTAGTTTTTCATTACCACATATCATAGTTAGTTATAATGATAGATTTAATGTATACATATGATATTCATGAAATATTTTTTATTCTATAAAGATAATATATCTTTTAATTTCTTACCTCTCCATCTATTGAAAAAAAATTCTAATGTTGTTTGTGCGTGCATGTGAATTACCACATCCACAAAGTGACATGATTCATTTTTCATGACCACATCACATGGATGATCTATATAAGTTTATTTAAAGAAATAATATGATATTTATGATATAATAATAATATTGGAAAGATAAAATTACACTTACCTTCTTTCAATCATACTCTTTTCAAAATGAAAACTTCACTCATGCGTACGTACAACCTACTGTCTCTATGATTATAACACAATTAATTTTTCATAACCATATTTCATGGTCAGTTTTAGAAAAGAAATTTAGGTATAAAAATTATAATTATGTCAATACTATTATTATATATATGATTTAATAATGACCTATTTGACTGTAGTCAACTTACCAAAGTCATTTTGGACATATAAGCTGAATATCATCAAAACATACAACATGAACTTAATTGATTAAGTAATTTTATATAATATGGTAATAAATAAAATAAAAGGAATAATAAATATGAAAAATGAACTTAATAAAGTAAATAATCAACAAAATTTTATTATTCA
This sequence comes from Viscum album, assembly GCA_963277665.1. NCBI lineage: Eukaryota > Viridiplantae > Streptophyta > Magnoliopsida > Santalales > Viscaceae > Viscum > Viscum album. The sequence continues at coordinate 684,133,465 of OY728121.1, forward strand.
GAAAGATAAATAAGGTACATGATGATCCAGACTTGAGGTAAGAGACACTTTACTTTAAAAATCAAATTTTAAATATTTTAAAGGTTTATTTTATAAATATTTTTCTTCCATGTCACATTCTTAAAATTATTTTATTTATATATTTATATATACATGAATTATTTATAAATGAAATTTTATCTCACTTTTTAATTTCTTTCAAAGGTTTTTAAAATTATTTTTTACGTATTTTATATGAAACATTTTGACAAAAATATAAAAAGATGTTCTATTTTATCATACATATATTCAATGATTTTCCAACCACTGTATCCATTATTATATTTTTGGATTCCTTTAAAATATTTCATTTTTTTTAAAATAAAAACCCTCTTTCCCTTTGTTCCGAGGATTTTCAAAAAGGGTTTTAAATGGAATATATATTTTGATATCTGAAAATGTTCTTCTTTTGGGTGAAAAGAATATTTTTATGTAATATTTCACGTGTTATGATTATTTTATAGTTATTGGGAATTGTTTTTGATAATGGGTGGTCTAGTTATAAAAAAATTATGGGTGGTTCCATTATAAACCAAGGATGGGTGTTTTTGTTATAAACTAAGGATGGATGAACTCGATATAGCTCTCCAATGAATTGGGTAAAGGGATGAAGTTAACTGGTTAGATTTCTCCTAAGATATTATAGGAAATTATTAGATAGGTTATTCCATCTGTAAGATTAATATAGAAATTATTTCACAATTTAAATACATAAATTTTCTATTCTTTCTAAGGAATTTTCATTGAAATAATTTGATTTGAAAAGGTTGAATATAATATTTTGTTTTAAACGGATGATTATGCAGTTTTAGGGTAAAAATGTATGTTTTTAAGAAATTTTTTTTCATGCATTATAAAGTTTTATAACAAAAAATTATGATTATTATTTTTCATTTATTTTTTATTATAAAGTGTTTTATGAAAAACTTTGGGTAGTAAATATGATTTCATGTGTAAGTAAGTGATTATTAGAGCTCAGAGTTTATTATATTAAAGGAAAACTCTCTTTTATGATTTCACGGTTTTGAAAAGGACTAACAAGTTTATTTATTATATTATACGTCCCTTACTGATATTTTTTTTCTCATCCCATGTTTTTAAATTTTCTTTACCTGGTTTAAGGATGATTAGGAACAATGATGAATACATATTATAGAAAAATAAAAGCTGGGTATAGTGGGGATAATACTTACTTAAATATACTAGTATTATTATTTAAGATCTTTTCCTAATTCTATAAAACTATAAACCTAAAAGGACCTTGGATATACAAGTAATCTAATATTTTAATTTTGTGTTATATGTTTTAAAGGGTTTAAATTGGGTCATAATTAATGGTATCACATCTAGAAATATAAAGTTTATGTTTTTAGTACCAGATCCGGGAGTGCGGGTTTAGGGTTATTACTTTTGGTATCAGAGAATATTATAGATAAATTTGGTGATTAAGATGTTTTCATGTGTGGTTAAATTAATAGTTATGGATAACATAATGATTTTATAAGTTTAAGGTTGATCATAATTCCAAAGTAATAGACACCCATTTGATGTTTTAGGTGGTAGGAGTTTAAGATAATTAAGAGTATTTTGGTAGAAATTTATGATAATACAACCCTTGGGTTTAATATGTGTTTTAGTGAAAATGATATTTGATTAATAATGATTTTATATTATTTGGACATAATTTGAAAGGTCTTGATGGCCTTTATGGTTAAGATGATGTTTGATATTGAGGAAATTATGGTTAATTGAGATAAAAGGGTTATTACATGTTGAGAATATATGATTTACCAAATAGATAACCATGAGGTTGGAAAGTAATTTGGTGACTATTAAATTAATGTTATTTTTGAATAATTTAACTATTTTTGGGAAATTATATGATTAAGGTAAATATAAATAATTTTGGATAAGATCATATTTTTATTTGAGGAATAAAAGGTGAATTATCCTTTGGAATTATATATGATTTTATTTTGGATTTATGGTGATTCGGGTTATTTATAGAAATTATTAGAATATTTTAGATATTATATGATTAGGGAATATAAATTTTTGGTATATGACTTTATGAGTGACTAATGTTGATTAGAGATAAATGTTAAATTAATATCATAAGAACATGTTATCAAATAATTATGATTTTTGGGTTTCAAACTTGGTTGTGAATATTTTGAATAATTTTAATGTAGTTATTTTTCGAATTACCTAAGTTGAAATTTGGTTATTTTTGTTGATATTTTGTTGATTAATGTTGTATTTATTCATTTTAAGTCTTATTCATTTTTGGATTTATCTTACCTTGTTCTAACCATTTTGGTTTTTATTGTTTTCTAAAGATAGTATGAATAACGTGTTATCATTTTATGGAATTATATGATCTATTATAAGTTGATTTTAGTGATATAGGCATGAAAAATTCATCATGAAAACTCATAATTTGGTGTAAAAGATGAGATAAATGTGGAAAATGATTGAAATAACCAACTAAAGGATAAAAATTTTGTTTATGGATTTTAAGAAAATCAAGTAATTATATTTCCTTAAATTATTAGTTTAGATGTTAACTCTAGGAAAATGATATTTAAACAAAAGAATTTTCCTATTACCTTTATTTTTGAATAATCTATGGTCATTTTCACACCTCTTTGTTTTATGATTTTATAGTAATTAACTTTATCATGATCATTAAATTTATTATGATTAATGAACACTATCACTCTACATCATTATTTTGAAAGATACTTATGTGTTATTCCCAATGAACTTCATATTTCCCTTTCCCTCTTTTCAAGAGGAAGTTTGATTAACCCTTTTTATAATGTGGGGTTTCAACAAAATAATTTTTGAAATGTAAAATCCTTGATTACTGAGCTCAATTTCAAATTATGAGGAAATAATTTATTAAGGGGGATTTAATATCCCAATATTTTAAAAGAGCACTATTTTCAATAGAGTATATGACATACAACACCAAGCTTAAATGAACTATGAAATATTATTATTTTATAACCATTGCAACCTAGCTGATGAATTTGTGGGTATTAATAGTATTAACCACATTATCAAAAATATATAAAGGTACTAACCAATAAAATTTATTGATAAATTATTAGTAAATAAGTACCCATTTTTTAGTAAAGTCATTTTATTCTTCAAAAATACATTTTCTTTAAAAATGATTTTTATTAATTTTTGTAGGTGAATACTATAATTAATTTATAGAATATTTATAAATTTTATTTTATAAAAAGGATATAATTTTTGAATTAATCATGTAAATAATACCTTAAGGTTAATATTTGGTATTTTTTTCAAAAAGATTAATTTTTTAGTGAATAGTGAAAAATATCGATTTTTGTAAAAAATCATTTATTTTCATTTAATAAAGTAATTTAGAAGTACCTTTATACCTTTAAGTTTATATAGAATTAACATAAGTGTTATTTATTTAGATATAATCTAATTAATTACATTTTAATCATAGTTATACCTGATTTTTGTATAAGTTCATTTTTGGAAATAAAAATGCATTTTTCTAAAAAAACTATTTTTCATTGTGTTTTTAGTTTTATCTAAAATTAATTTATTAAACTTATAGAAATTTTAATCTTGAAAAATATATTCCATATTTTTAATTTTTTAGGTATAAATTTGTTAAATACGACCCTTTTATTTCTGATCTTTATTAATATTTACCATAGTAATTTTTCATTACCATAGGAAATGTAAAATGGGTTAATTCGAGTTAAAGCTAAGGTGATAAGGCTTAAATTTTTTTAATTTTTTTTCTTAATTTCATTGGATGATTATATATAATCCATAATCATCCTAAAGTCAAAAATATTACCTTCTATTTCTATTTATCTTTTAATTTGATCTTTATAATATTTTAAGTTAAGGTATAGTAAAAAATGTCACTTTTTTACTTTTAATATTTATAATATTTTTTGAAATGGATAAAAATAAAATATGTTAAGTTATAAATTTTTATTTTAAAGATAAATTATTTTTTATCTTGGTCTTTTTAAAAAAATTTACTAATGAAATAATTACATTGAATGCTTACACAATATTGGCACAACGCTTGTGCAAGTAGTAGAAAAATCAAATAAATGATTTTAAAAACTATGGAAGTAATATTTTTTGGGTGAGTTATATTGTAATAGGTATTTTATAGATCAATATAACATATTATATATATTTTAACGTTTTATATTCAAAATCTATTACTATATTAATATCTTTAAATTTAAACTAAATGAATAGTATCAAAAATGACATTAATGACATTTTGTGATAAATAATATTTTATTAAATTATTTAAAAATAATAAAAATATTTGAAGAGGAAAAATATTATTTTAAATGTTCTAAAATTCAATCCATTTTACATTTATGATCCAATCATTACATTATAAATAAAATTACAACCCTTTAATACTGAAAAATCCATTATCACGGTTGAGGTCAAAATTGGTTAACCAAGGGGTTAAACCAAAAGATAAGGTTTTAAATGATATTAAAACCTATATAAAATTTATTGGGTGATTATATTAAGAATATATACTACTCATATTCTAATAAATATTATTTTTTAACCATTTTACATCAGTTAGACACATATTATAATATGATATTTTATGTATTTTCAAAAATGATATTAATGATATTTTATAATAAAAAATATTTTTTCAAATGATTTAAAATTAATAAATATTATATATTTGGAAAATTGAATGGTATATATTTTAAAATATCAACCATGGTCCATTTATGGGTCACTTTTCCTTTTATATCAACTTTACTGACCCCTAAAGAGCAAAAAACATTAAAATCACCGTAATTATCAAAAGGGTTAATGAGGGTTAAAATAAAGAGATAAGGGTGAAAAAATCACCTAAACTTATAAATTTTTTATTTTAAATGATTATTTATATTAATAATCATATTATATTCTAATTATATCAATTTTTATTCATTTTAAGATGAAAATTAATTTATATTAATATAATACTTTAAGAAATTCCAAGAATTCCCCTTCCCTTAATTATAAAAGGGAACCCCTATCCTCTTCTCTCCACACTTCAATAGCCATTTATTTCAAATATATCCTAAAAAAATAATTTAATAACATCCCTAAAAAATTTATATAGGTCTAATTTTGGGTATAATACCATCCTTAGAGGGATTAAGGTGTAAAACAAAGGAGGTTGTCCAAAGAAGAGGTACAACTTTTAAGAGGATGATTTAATTTTATTTATTTTTCTACAACCTTAATTTTTTTAAACCATTATTAAATAATAAAATAAGTATATTAAATATAATTATATTTCATTATTTTAATTTAATAACCCATATCCATCTCCTCTACCATCAAATGGGAAATGAAACCATCATTCATGTGTACGACAGACTACCGCCTCACAAATCGATGTAATTTGTTTTCCATCACCGCCTCTCAAAATTGGTTATAATGATATATTTAATGTATATATTTGATATTAATTAAAAATTTATCATTATATAAATATAATATATCATCTAATTTCTTACCTTTCCATCCATTGAAAAAAATGATAACGTTATTCATGCATACATGTGGATTACCACCTCCCTGAAGTGATGTGATTCATTTTTTATGACCACATCACATAGATGATATATATAAATGTATTTAAATAAATAATATTATATTTATTATACAATAATAATCCTATAAATATAAAATTACACTTAACTTCTTTCCTTCATCCTCTATGAAAAATGAAAACTTTACTCATGCGTACGTACACCCCGTCATCTCTATGATTGTAATGTAATATATTTTTCATAACCATCATTTATGGTTAGTTTTTAAAGTTTAATTAATATTTAAAAAATATAATCATGTCATTATTATTATTATATTTATTATTTAATAACTTTTTATTTGACCATAGTCAACTTACCAAATCTATTTTGGACATATGACTCAAATATCATCAAAACATCCGACATGAACTTAATTAATTAAGTAACTGTATATAATATGGAAATAAATAAAATAAGAAGAATAATAAACATGAAAAATAATATTTATAAAGTAAATAATTAACATAATTTTATTATTTAGAAAGATAAATAACGTACGTGATGAGTCAGAATCTAGGTAAATGACACTTTACTTTTAAACCCTCATTTAAAATGTTTTAAAGATTTATTTTCTAAATATTTTTCTTCTATGTACATATTATTAAAATTATTTTATTGATGTATTTTTATTTACATGAATGAGTTATAAAGGACATTTTATTTCACTTTTTAATTTCTTTCAGAGGTTTTAAAAAGGAATATTTTTACATATTTTATACGAATAATTTTTAAAAAAAGGAAAAAGGAATATTCTATTTTAACATATACAAAATTAATGGGTTTTATCATTAATGTAACTATTATTTTATGTGTGGATTCATTTTAAATTTTTCATTTTTTCTTCAAATAAAAACCCTCTTTCCATTTATTTTGAGTATTTTCAAAAAGGGCTTTAAATGGAATAGATATTTTGATATCTGATTTTTTTTTCTTTTGGGTACAAAGAATAGTTTTAAGTAAGATTTAAAGTGTTATGATTATGTTATGGTTATTGGGAAATTTTTATGATAATAGGTGGTTTTTTTATAAACAAAGTATGATTAATTTCATTATAAAAAAATGATGGGTGGTTCTATTATAAACCAAGGATGGGTGAGCCCAATATAGCTCTCCAATGCATTGGGTAAAGGGAGGAAGTTAACCAGTTAGGTTTCTCCTAAGAGATTATTGGAATTTACTAGGTAGGTTATTCCATTTATAATTGTGATATGGAAATGTTTTCCCAAGATAAATACATGACTTTTCTATAATTTATAATGAATTTTCATGGAAATCATTTGATTTTAAAGGGAAAAAATAATCTATTGTCTTAAAGGGGTTGTTACAACCTTTTAGAGGAAAAGGTATATTTTTTATAAAATGTTTTTATGGGTTCTCATGTTTTCTAAGAAACACTTATGATTCTTATTTTTTCTTCATATTTTATTATAATGCGTACATGAAAAACTTTGTTTAGTAATGTTAATTTCATGTTAAACCAAGTGATTATTATAGTTCAAAGTTTATTATGATAAATACAAACTCTATTTTATATTTTCTTGGTTTTGAAAAGGAATAATGAGTTTATTTCTTATTTTATATACCACTTACTAAGTTTTTTTATTATCATTATATATTTTAAATGTTTTTCATAGGGTTTAAGGATGATTACGAATGAATATAAAGGCTTAATATGGAAAAAGAAAATATGGGCACAGTGGGAATAATAACCACTTAAATACAAGAGTATTGTTATGTAAGAGTTTGTCTTAGTTCTTTAAAACTCTAAACCTAAAAAGTCCTTGGGTATGTAAGTGATCCAATATTTCAGTTTGGTGTTTTTTATTTTGAAGGTTTGAAATTGGGTAACATTTATTGGTATCAAATCCAGAAATGTAAAGTTTATGTTTTTATCATGGGATCCAGGAGTGTGGGTTTGGGGATATCACATTTAGTATTAGAGTAGAGTTTAGATAAATTTAGAGATTAGGATGTTTTCATGTGAGGTTATCTTAAGATTTATGGATACCATCATGATTTTATAAGTTTAATGTTGATCATAAGTCCAAAGTCAAAGACACCCCTTTGAGGTTTCAAGTGGTGGGAGTTTAAGATGATTAAGAGTATTTCAGGAGACATTTATGATAATATAACTATTGCATTTAGTATATGTTTTAATGAAAATTTTATTTGTGGAATAATTCATTTTATATTATATGGAAATAATTTGAAAGGTCTTGATAATATTTAGGGTAAAAATGATCTTTGATGTTTAGGTAATTATGGTTAATCAAGATAAAAGGGTTATTAAATGTTGAGAATATATAACTTTCCACATAGATAACCACATGATTATAGAGTGATTTGGTGACTATGTCATTAATGTTATTTTAGAAAAATTTAACTATTTTGGGGAAATTATATGATTATGTTAAATAGAAATAATTTTGGATAAGATCAATTTTTTTATTTGAGGAATAAAGGTTGAATTATCTTTTGTAAGTATATATGATTTTATTTTGGATTTATGGTGATTCAAGTTATTTAAGGAAATTATTATCATATTTTAGATATTATATGATTAGGTCATATAAATTTTGGGTATATGAATTTATAAGAAACTAATGTTCATAAGAGATAAATGTTAAATTAATCTCAGAAGAATATGTGATCAAATCCTTCTTATTTTTATGTTTTGAACTTGGTTGGTAATATTTTGAAGAATTGTATGGTTATTTATTTATTGAATGATCTATGTTTAACTTTGGGAGTTATTTTTGATACTTTGGTGATTAATTTTTTATTTATTCATATGACGGTTTAATAATTTTGGGAATTATCTTACCTTGTAATAACTATTTTGGTTTTGTTTATCGTAAATATCAGAGGAATATATTGTTATCATTTTATAGAATTATGTTATTTGTTAAAAGCTAATTTTAGTGTTTAAGGCATTAAAAATTCACTTTTAATACTCATTATTTGGAGTAAAATAAGAGATAAAGGTAGAATACAACTAAAACACGGAACCAAAAGATGAAAATTTAATTTATAGATTTAATGGAAATCAAATAAGTATATTTACTTATGTTATTAGTCTATATTGTAAAGTAATTCCTCAATTATAGAAAAAGGATCTTGAATTTTTTTTATCCTATTACCTTTATTTCTGATGAATCAATGAAATTTTTTACACCTATTTAGTTTATGGTTTTGTGGCCATTAACTTTTTCATGATCATTCAATTTCTTATAATCAATCTCCTCTATCACTCTCCATTATTATTTAAACGTTACATTTTTCCTCCATGTCAATATTTACACTTTCTACTAATGTTATCCTATTAGGAAACCTAGTTATATGTTATTCCAGATTAACTTCATATTTCCCTTTCCATATTTTCAAGTGGAATTTTTATTAATCCTTTTTTATGATGTGGGTTTTAAAAAAATAATTTTCAAATGTAAAATCCTTGATTACTGATCTCAAGTTCAAATTAAGGGGAAAAAATTTATTAAATTTAGGAGAATGTATATAAGGAACTGATCCTCATTCAACCCATAAAATCATTTTTTAGATAAGAATTCAATTTATTTCAATTTTAGGATCTTTTTAGGATTATATTTTTAGATAATTATTTCATAAATCTTACATAATAAACCCATACAATACAAGTTTTACAATTCCTCTCAATATATTTTTTCCTATAATATAAAACTTTGTAAAAGAAACATGTTTTATTTTCATGGAAAATATTTATGATTTAAAATTTGACTTATTATTTTTTCCAAGTCATCCTTAAAACCTGTGAAAAACATTTAAAAAATGGCATGATCTCAAAGTTATTAGTAAGGTACATAGAAATAAAAAGGAAACTCTTTAGTCCATTTTAAAACCTTGAGATCATAAAAAGAGTTCACCTTTAACATAATAAACTTTGAGTGAAAATAACAGTTTACTTACACATGAAATAATTTTTACTTCTAAAAGTTTTTCATAAAACACTTTATAATAAATAATAAAGGGGAAATCATAATAATGAACGTTTATTAGAAATTATGAGAATCCATGTAATTTTTATTTATTAAAAATATACATTTTTACACTAAAAGGGAATAATCCTTACTTTAAAAAGATCATTATCTTACCTTTTAAAATAAAATAATTTCTATTAAAAATAATTATCAAGAATAGAAAATTAATGTAGGTTCCTTGGTAAATCATATTCATAGAACCCTTATAATAACTCTTATAATTGGAATAACCGTACAATAGACTTTCAATATAATTATCTGAAAAAAATAATCATTACCTAAGAAATTGGATAAATATACTAGGATCACCCAATAATAAACAATTTCTAAGGACTATAACATGTTTAAAACAAATGAAATAGTTTATTTACATCATAAAACTCAAAAAATATACTATTTAACCCATAAGTAAAACATTTTATGATATTGATATATCCATTTTCTTTAAAAAAAAATTCAAAACTAAAACACTGAGAATAAAGGTAAGGATGTTTTTATTTGAATAAAAAATGAATATTTTAAATTAAGAAAAAAATCAAATAATGATTGCGGTGGTAGGAAAATCTGTCGATTCTGTATACATTAAAATAGGAAATTCCATTTGTCTTTTGTAAAGAAAGTCAAATAAGTAAAAATATTCCTTTTAAAAACCCTTGAAATAAAGTAAAAAGTGACATAAAATTTCCTTTATAATTCATTTATATCAATACATTAAAACTGTTTCTTTAAGAATATTTACAAGGAAGAAAATATTTAGAAAATAAATCTTTAAAACATTTAAAATGAGGTTTTTTAAAGTAAAGTGTCTCTCACCTCATATCTGAATCATTACATACATTCTTTATCTTCCCGAATAATAAACTTATGTTAATTATTTACTTGATTAATAAATTTTTTAAATTTTATTATTCCTTTTATTTTATTTATTATAATGTTATATTCAATTACTTAGTCAATTCACTTCATATCAGACATTTTGATGATATTTGACTCATGTGTCCAAAATGACTTCGATAAGATGAATATGGTTTATGAGGTCATTAATACATCATATCTAGAATAATAATAATGAAATAATTATCATTTATATATATTGACTATAATTTTAAAACCAACCATGAAATATGATTGTAAAAAATGAACTATGTTACAATCATGGAGATGGTAGGTTGTACATACGGATGAGTAATGTTTCCATTTTTAAACGATCATTATTGAAAGAAGGTAAGTATTATTTTATTTTCAAAGAATTATAATTATATCATAAATAAAATATTATTACTTAAAATACACTTATATGTACTAACCATGTGATGAGATAATGAAAAAAAATCACATCACTTCTTGGAGGTAGTAATCCACACGTACGCATGGACGACATTATCTTTTTGAATGAATGTAAATGTAAGAAAATATATGATATATTAATTTTAAAGAATTATAAATATTTCATTAATATAATATATATATACACACATATAGTAAATCTATCATCATAAATAACTGTGAGAGGTAGTGATAGAAAACAAATTATATTAGTTCGTGAGGTGGTAGTCCGTTGTACACACAAATGATGATTTTGCTTCCCATTTTATGAAAGAGGATATGAATATAGGTTATAAAATTAAAATAATAATATACCATTATATTTATTATACTAATGTTATTATCTTTTCATTGTTTTAGAATATTTCAAGGATGTAGAAGAGGAAATAAAACGAAAATGCTTGGTTAAAAACTATACATATTCTTCAGAAAACCTCTTAATATTTACACCAAAAGATTACCTAGATTTATTTTCTAATAAAAAAGGACTCTTGGATATGGTGAGTTATGTGAGTAATATATTTAATCTAGTGTTTTATGAACTAAAAGGATTTTTAAGTGTGAATAAAAGAAGAGAGGAGGTTCCCTTTTATAAGAGAGAAGATGGACATTCTTGGAATTTATTAAAGTATTAAATTAATTTTCAATTAATTATCATGTTAAAATAGATCTAAATTGAAATGATTAGAATATAATATTATTATGATTAAATTTACTCTCATACAATAAAAACTAGACAATTTTAGGTGACTTTTTCACCTCTAAATTTTTGTTTTAACCCTATGTTAACCCCTTTGATAACTATTATGATAACAAAATTTTTTACTCTTTAGGGGTAAATATAATAAATATAAATGGAAAATTAGACCATAAATAGACCATTTTTTATATTTTAAACTATATCCAATTTTTTTTCCAAATATAGTATTTTTAGGAATTTTAAATCATTTAATAAAATATTATTTATTATAAAATATCATTAATGCCATTTTTGGAGTTATTCATTTAATTTGACTTGGAAAACTACATGAAAATAATTTCATTAGAATATAATACATAAAAAATCCCTAATATGTTATATTCACCTATAAATTTTTTATTACATATAAAATCACCAAATGTTTTTTTTACTTTTATAGTTTTTAAAATCATTTACTTAATTTTTCTACTGTTTTCACAAGCACTATGTCGGCATTACGTAAGCATTTAGGTTAATTATTTTCATCACTAAAAACTAAAAATAAATTAACATGATATAAAAAATCATTTATATTTTAAATAAATATTTATGACCAAACATATGTTGTTTTAATTCTCATCAAAAAATATTTTAGATATTAAAATAATGAAAGTGACATTTTTGGCTTTATCTTTTACTTAAATATTATAAAGGTCAGAATCAAAGAAATATAGAATCAAGTTTCTATATTTTTAAAAATTGGATGTAAATGGATAAAATAAACTCATAAAATAGTATAAAGGCAAGTGTTAGGTTCATTTTTTAGTCCTTATAATAATATTTTTACCCCTAATTACCCAATTTACCTTTACCATGGTGACAATTATTTACTATGGTTACTATTCATAATGATCAAAATTAAAAGGAAACCATTTACTAAATTTAGAAATCTTGATTCTAAATATAGAGTCTATTTTTAAATATTCAATTTCTATAAGTGTAAAAAATTAATTTAATATTAAAATGCAAAATGCAATGAAAAATTGTTTTTTAGAAAAATGGCTTCTTAAGTATAAAAATGTTTTTATACCAAATTCAATCAAAAAATAATTTACAAAAAAATTAATTGGATTATTAATAATATAATATAACTAATTTTAATTTTAAACCATTTAAAAAAATTAAACTTTATAAATTTTTGAAACAAAAATACCATTTTCAATAAAAATCATTATTTTTCATTATTCACTGGAAAATCAATCCTTTCAAAAAAATCCTAAAATTTCACCTTGAGATATTTTTGATATATGGATTTCAAAAATTAATTTCATTTTTTAAATTAAAATTATAAAATTTATCAATTAAACTTTTAAATAAAACCTTATAATGTAAGAAAATGAGTTTAATAGTGTTGGCGCCAAAATATGGCCCGAAAGAAAGGAACGAAAAAGACGGCTGGTGCGCTGCCTCGCGAAGCACCGCTGCGAAGCACCCACGTGAAGCCCCACTGCGAAGCGCCCCGACCATTGCGGCCTCGCAAAGCTCCAGAGGCGGTAATGCTCCGCGAATGCATTTGACGTTCGCGAGCCGCCACGAAGCTCCGGAGGCGGTAATGCTCCGTGAAATCATTTGACGTTCGCGAGCCGCCGCGAAGCTCTGGAGGCGGTAATGCTCTGCGAACGCATTTGACGTTCGCGAGTCGCCGCGAAGCACTGGAGGCGGTGCGCGAGTTCTGCTTCGCGGCGCCCCTTCCCTATAAATACTGGACTCCCCCTGAGTCCCGAGGACAGACAATCCAACCTTTCGGCTTCTCCTCTCCCGAATCGCGAAGCACTCTTTGCCCCAGGAATCATGAGCTCCGCGAGGTACTTCTACTTCGCGAGACGCCTCTCCCTTGTCTCGTTTTGAGCCCCTCTTCCTAGAGGGATGCCCTTCGCGAAGCTCAAGGGCATTCGCAAAGGAAGGGTATTCCCAAGGGAACTCGGGCAGCCGCGGAGTGTTTATGCTTCGCGAAACACCCAACCCATGCTAGTGATCCCTATGATAAGGCAGGATCGCTACACATTGTGAAGCACACTTCTTCGCAGGACCCTTCTTCGTGAGGCACCCCTTCTTTACGAGGCAGTGCTCCGCGAACACTGTTCCACTTCGCGAAGCACCTTCCACTCACACCTATGCCCCATGCTAAGGCCAAGGCACTCCACTTCACGAAACACACTCCTTTGCTTAGCGATTCCTCTTCCTGTGCGACCCTCCAGGTTTGCACGATGTGATTTCAAAGTCCCATGGACAATACCACCCGTAGCGTTTCTTCGCCTAATGCTTCTTCGCATAGGCACGCTAATGGCTATTGCTTCTTCGCATAGCCACGCTAACGTGGACCCCTCGATGGTTCGTTCCACAACCCCCCTTAACCATGGCCTTACTGGTACCTTCCCTCCCCCAAGGACCAGAGGGTACCGGTTATGTATGTCCTAGGGGTGTGGAGTGAACCCACCTCGTCCGAGCTGCAGGACGTTAAACTGCCAAGCACCACGTCCTCAACACATGACGTTAAACTGTGACCCAACCTCGTCTCCCTCATGAAGGGTCCCCCAAGGTCGAATTTTTTTTACACCACTCGTCTCCACGAGAATGGAATCACCCATCCACAAGGGAAGATATCCTCCTTATCGGAGTGGCGTATGTTCGTAGGAGAAGGGCGACCCTAGTTCCCCAACGGATGGCTGCACCTCTGCATCTCCGTACTTCCCCACTACCAAGGACAGTGGAGGGCGTGATAGGGAACGAGGCACCTCCCATCATTGGACCAAGGTCCATATTTCCCGCACTTTGTCGCACTTAGGTCCTCCATCCTGGAGTAAGTCCCAGCACCATGGGCCGCCTAACGCGTAAGCCCCTCTTCGCTTCTCACAGACGCATCCTTCGCGACGTGATCGTCGGGTCCTTGCAGCCTCTTGTTTCTCACATCGAGCATGACTCACGTGGGATTAGAGTGAGCACCGACCCTGACCCCCACCCTTAACGAACTACAAGGACATTGATCCATGTCAAGGCATGGTACGTAGGAAGCCTCCATGAGGTTCAAGCCCACCCGTCATTTATTCACGTCGGGTCTCATTCTCGTCCAGCATGACGTTAAACTGCATTCCGGTCCAATGGCAAGCCATTGCGACCCATCTAGCGAACTACGAGGACTTTGATCCATGTCAAGGCATGGTACGTAGGAAGCCTCCATGAGGTTCAAGCCACACATGCTCGGTCATTCATTCACGCCGAGTTTCGCCCTCGTCCAACAAGACGTTAAACTGTATGTCTCTGTCCCGCATGACGTTAAACTGCACGCCCCCGTCCCGCATGACGTTAAACTGTATGCCCTCGTCCAGCATGACATTAAACTGTATTCCCCCTTTGTCCTGCATGACATTAAACTGCACACCCATTCCCACCTGAACTACGAGGTCTTTGATCCATGTCAAGGCATGGTACGTAGGAAGCCTTCCAGAGGTTCAAGCCCACCACTCATTGGACCAAGGTCCACTTTCACGTCGGTCCACCGACAAAGCCCCATTTGAACTACGAGGTCTTTGATCCATGTCAAGGCGTGGTACGTAGGAAGACTCCATGAGGTTCAAGCCCACCCATCATCCAATTCACGTCGTGTTCTACCCACATCCAGCACGACGTTAAACTGCAATTCTAGTCCGACGGCAAGCCGTTGTGACTAACCCGAACTACGAGGTCTTTGATCCATGTCAAGGCATGGTACGTAGGAAGCCTCTACGAGGTTCAAACCCACCATCCGGTCGTTCCAAACTCATTCACGTCGGTTCACCCCCGTTCCGCATGACGTTAAACTGTATTTCCCAATCCAAACTATGAGGACTTTGATCCGTGTCAAAGCGTGGTACGTAGGAAGCCTCCCTGAGGTTCAATATCAACAATCATCGGCCCAAACCGTCTCCTAGGCGGTGTGCCAGGCCTCCATTTTCAAGCCCATATCCCATCGGACCAAGGTCCCTCATTTACGTTGGTTCACCGACACCCAATGCCTGTCGTTTATTCACGTCAGGGTTCACTATCATCCCGCATGACGTTAAACTGTATTCCATCAATCCTTTGAACTACGAGGTCTTTGATCCATGTCATGGCATGGTACGTAGGAAACCTTCCCAAGGTTCAAGCCCACCATTAGTGGACCCACGGGTCTACTTTCACGTCGGATCACCGATGAAACCCTTTGAACTATGAGGTCTTTGATCTATGCCAAGGCATGGTACGTAGGAAGCCTCTCCGAGGTTCAAGCCCATCTCTCATTGGACCAAGGTCCACATTCACGCCAGTTTGCTAACGCATCGGACCAAGGTCCACCTTTATGTTGGTTCACTGACGACATCCACCGGGCCAAGGTCCACCTTCACGTCGGTTCGCTGACGATGCCCATCGGACCAAGGTCCACCTTCACGTCTGTTCGCTGACGATGCCCATCGGACCAAGGTCCACCTTCACGTCGGTTCACTGACAACATCCATCGGACCAAGGTCCACCTTCACGTCGGTCCACCGGCACCATCCCAAACTACGCGGACTTTGATTCCCTGCCACAGGGATACGTAGGAAGCCTCTTCAAGGTTCAAGCCCAACCTCACTGTCGCCCCTGTGATGGTACCATTTAATTCCCCTTCTACTTCATTCATCCACCTACAGCCTATCCAAATTCTCTCCCGGACCGTCATATCCCGGTGAGACCATGTCGGTATGCTCTTCTTCACAGCCGCCCATAGGCTGGCCCTAGTATCGACATCCCTTCAAGGAGGATCCCTCAATCCGATCTATCCTAGCTAATGCTCTGGTTGGGTTGATCTGTCTCCACTAGACGTTAAACTCGTGGCATACCCTGTGTTAAACACGGGAAGCTGAGGAAAACCTCAGATATGTGTCTATGAAATATAATTTCCCGCGCTCGATGTGGGATGCCTCGGGCTTCCACGCCCTTGAGAAGCCCTGTGACCAGGGATAACAGACAGACATTCCAGTTTCCCCAGCATCCAGACACGCTACTGATGCCTCAACGTGACTACTCCCCCGACTGAAGGTTGCTGCCCTGATTGGACCCTTTGGAATGTCCCGACAGAAGAAGTGTAATTAACCGGCGCCCATGGAAACATGGCACTGGGAAGAGTTTCACGAACTACGTATTAAATCTATGAGGGAGACCCGGACTAGGTGATGATTTCTGAGGAGGAATCCATAGGAGGAAGAACCGACATCCCATCATCCCGTTTCGATCAAGGATCAGACGTCCCTGAATAAGGAGCGAATGCCGCCCGCCTTTAGAAAGTGGGAATGCGGGGCAACAAAGCGCCGCGCGTCCTCCTCCGCGGATGGAACGGATGTGCGCGCGCGCCCCGGTGAAAAGCGTCGGAAACCAAAATGGTGAACCCGACGTGAAATTCTTCTCCTCAATGCGGAGATTAGTAGTATTCGAGACACCAGTAGATTGACGTGTCACCAGATCCAGATATCCGGCGCCTGGTCCCGCCAAGCAAATAGCGGGCCTGTCGTGAAACTCACCGGAAGTCGGGGCGGTAGAACGTGGGGCACTCCGTTCTGCAGCGTGTTGGCGTGGATCCTTCTTACAGACGTGGAGAATGGAAGGACGCTGGGGCACTGGCTTTCAATCCTTTTCCTCTCAGTACTGATGAGTTGATCCCTTCGTTTCTCAGAAACCAGGTTTCTGTTACAGAGACGCGATCACTGTCCGCTCCTCGCCCACGCATGGGCAGGGGAAACACCGCCACAGCCACCCCACGTAGCGCCGCTACCGCTACGATGGCCGCCACATCGCGGAATACGGGGCACCCACGTCCCCTTTCCCCATCAGAGGTCATCCAGCGAAGGGTGATCAACAACCTCGTGCACAGGTATGAGGAAGAAGGGGTCATCCCAACTCGGGATATGGCCCACCTGGACCTGGAGGCCTCCAGGCCCCGCCGTCAACGCCGCCCTAACAGGCCGCGCAGGGAGCCCCTGCTCCCCACCCCAACGTTCAACCGTTTCGGGAGCCTGTCTCCGGAACGCCTTGACGACTCCTCGCCTTACGCTGAATAGGCGGGCGCCGTCCGGCTCAGCCCGCTCAGGGTCCCGACCCAAGGGCTCCAGGCGAGAGCTCTCGCCCGGCCGTGTCAGCGCCGCCGTCCGGCCCCGCAGGAAGAGCAGGCAGGCTACGTCCCTGCACCACCTGCACCAGCTCACCTGACCCGACGTCAACGCCGGGCCCAGGCTGAGGACGCTCGCCCAGGCGCGTCGACGTCGACAGCTACAGTGGCCCGAGCCACCGCCGACGTGCATCGTGAAGCCCCTACATACACTGAGTAGGGGAACTCTTTCACCCAACTAGGATCGAGACCCCAACCGCCCCACGGGCAGGCTGGGTTGACTCTCCGGGTTGCAGGCCCAAGTGGTGATCGCCACGAACTAACCCGCGGTAATGTCACCCTGTACGGAGGTCCTCCCCATACCACTACTCCACAGAGCGTGGGCCTTCCCCGCTCCAAAGTTCGTCATGGAGGCATGCCTCGTGCTACCCCCATCCCGAAGGGAGACCTGCCCCGCGGTAGTGACGCTCAGCGCGGAAACCTTTCCCGCGCCCACTATACAGGGTATGGAGTCCATCCTCCTACCCCCAACCGCCAACCTGAAGGCACCGTCCATCCGGTCCTTCTCCAACATGGGGGCCCTCCCTATGTCCTCTTTGCAACCGGCGAAGGTCCTCCTTGCCCCAGCAACTCGAGGAGTGAAGGTTAGCCTTGCTCCACTCGCATCGACCATGGAGGTCCTCCCCATGCTCCTGCCGGTTCCAACAGAGGCTCCGCCTATATGGGTGCTGTTCACGGAGGTCCTCCCCATTTACCCTTCGACATTTGCCCCGGTGCCCCTCGCACCCCGGCTATCTCGAGTGGGGGCCCTCTCCACCACGGCGCCAGCACCACCCCGAGGCTGCCTGATAGGGGTCAACCCTGTCCCGAAGAACCACCCCGGGGCAGGAGAGCGGGTCGTCGCCGCCACAAGAAGAACCCTAGGAAGGCCCAGGTGGAGATCAAACCTGCCCGCTTCTCCGACTCGGAAGCGGAATGCGATTCAGCGATGGAACCTTCTCCCCGCTCCTCCGTATCAAGGACTGGACAAGGAACCAGACACGTTATCCTCATTATCCCGGAATTTGAGGTCCACCAGATTCCCATCTCCCTCCGCAGGTACATCCAAGAGGAATAAATCTTGGGAATTCCGCAGGTCTCGACCGTGCAATCACCGCCTTTGTGACCAGAAGCGCCCTCTACCTCTACCAGAGATCACATTGAGTTATTTTGGGGGCCAACTATGGTAGAGCGACGACACGACCTGTCGCCGGTAGCCGCGGCTCCTGTTCCGAAAGCTGTGGTTATCAGCCCGTCGTATCGTGACATCGTGGCCAGGTTACCTCACTCTTCGGAGGATGGCCCGGAATTCGGCGGCCAGTCAGCTCGTTCGCCGTATTCTCCACCGCCGAGCTTACTATCCCAGAGGTCCTCCTCGGTACCACTACTGGTCCCTCAGCCGCCCCCGGTTGACGAGTGGGCCAACAAAGGGCCAGACCCTAAGTCCAAGCCCAGGAGCTTCTGGAGTATTCTCGCAGCGGATTACTTTCCGGAAAAGTTCTGGCCGACGGCGGCGCTGAATTTTCGCGTACCGGAGTCTCTTACCCCTGAAGAAGTGGGATGCTTTTGTCGAACCCTATGGGAGACACACTTCCGCCTTCATTACGAACGGGTGGTGTACCCTAGAAGTCGAGAGCACTTCGAATAAATCAGCGAGCAGTGCCGCCTGGTCGATGCGGCCGCACTCCTTGTGGCCCAACACCCTGAGTCGCCAGGCCGCCAGAGCGTCCTTAAACGAAAATGCGTTCAGAGTCTTAAAGCACTCCGCAGAATCATCAGGGAAGACACCCCCCATGTGCAAGTCCGTGGTTGGGAACACTATGCTGCTCTCCTCTTTGACCCTATCCGACGACAGCCCGATTCGCTATGCGGCATCAAGGACATGCCCTCGAGAGGGGTCGCGGTCCACATGGCTGACGTCGTGGACAAGGAAGATGAGCTTGAATTCCTTGATGGAGACTTACCCCCCGAGGGCATACCTCCACTGCTGGACCCATCAGGGAGCGTTACCCGTCAGCAGAGGAACCTGCTAGGCCTCCCCGTACCCACCGAGTCGCTGGTACTCGGTCGAAACACTGGAAAGGGTAAGGAGCACGTCGGAACAGTCAAGCACTCCGACCCGTCCGCCTCTGTGCATAAAACAGATGAAGATCCTGAGAAGGCCACGTTACGCCAACTACTTGCTGAGAAAAAGAGGCTGGTTGACGAACTCTTGGCTGAGCGCGCCGCAGAGCGGCGACCCGACTATGGTAATCCCAGGCCGGGGTAGCAGGGGCAGGAACAATTTCCCCCTGGTGAGATGCCTCCGGGAAACCCTGATCATGCTACTGCCGCAGACAGGGCAGAAGCCGAAACGTATGGCAAGAGGGCGCAATACGTCTCTCCAAATCCCCCCAAGCGACGAGGCAATATGAAGAATCCAGTCCGGGTTCCCCCAGTCGCCCCGCGGGTCGTCCAGCCAGTTGACCCACGAGCGGCCGAAGCCGTCTACCGTGTTGAAGAACCTGGCAATGAACTTGTGGTTAGGGATCCCCGTCAAGACAGGGACCCCCACCCGGATGATCTTATCGCGGCGCTCATAGCCCGCCTCGAAGCGTTGGAAACGCGACAGGTGGCGGTCCCACCGGATGGCAAGCCTTATCCCGCATGGGTGGATGATATGCCCGCACCTCTGGGTTTTGGGAACCCCACTTTCTCGCCTTTTAACGGGACAGGGGACCCGCCACAACACTTGGATCATTTTTCTTCCAGGTGTGGACCCATGCTGGGGACCCCGACTCAGCAAGAAGCCGCCAAGCTCTGATGTTTCGTACAGACATTGGAAGGTCCGGCATTTGTCTGGTACACCCAGCTCCCTATCGGATCTGTGACCGGTTGGGAGGATCTTCGCCGGCAGTTCTTATACCAGTTCAGCTCCACCACGCAGAAGACCAGCATTGCATACCTCTTCAAGTGCAAGCAAAGGCCTGATGAGCGGGTTGCGGACTTCATCGCCCGGTGGAAGGGACTTACATATTCCCTCGATATGCCACTGACTCAGGAGCAACTACTAACGATGTGTGTGGGGAACGTCAAGACAGAGCTAGTACCCTCCCTGATTACCCAGAACTACCCTGGAGGGTTCAGAGATTTCTCAGATAAGGCTCAACGCCTTGAGGAATCCCTGCAACAGGCCAGTCAGGCACGTTTGTTGCCCCTTATAATCCCGGCCAGGAGGACCGCCAGGGCTGAACCTGCCACGGTGGCCCAAATAGAAGCCCCGAGGCAGCTGGAGTTACTGCCAACGGCACCACCCCCGCAACCCCGCAGAGGTCCTCCACCTCAAGCACAGTCTCCTGCCCAGCAGCGACCGCCTCAGAACCGACAGGTTCCCCTGCACAATGCGCCACCGCCACCTAGGCGAGACAATCAGGCGCCGCCTCCTCGGCAGGCCCCCCGGCCCCTCGTCAGGGACAGGCCCCCAGGGCCCCCTATCCGGAAAGAAGGTACCAGACCTATGTGTTCAACGAAAATCAGTTCCCTGGCTACTTCTGAAGTGCTCTAGAGAAAGGGATTGTGCGTATGCCTGAGTGCAGAAGGCCGGCAGAGGCGAATCTCACCGATCGCCCCAACTACTGCCCTTATCATCGGATCCTGGGGCACACCCTCAAGCAATGATATGTGTTTAAAGACTGGCTTCAAGACCAGGTCAAGAAAAACATAGTCAAGTTGGGCACAACACCAGCGCAAGTGGCAGGTGTCTTTGCAGGATCAGAGATCGGCAGCGATAGCGAAGGCGAGTGGCAGCAGGTCCCTAGTCGCGAATCCCAGAAATACGACGACTGGATGGCTCGAAAAACTGTCATCCGTGCCCATGGTATCATCCGGGCGTGCTTGAAGCAGTCAGAACCTTCAGAAGAAGTAGCTGGTTCCTCCGCATCGTCTTCACAGTCGGCCTCTTCCCAAAAGGGAAAGCAGCGGCGACGTAAGAAGAAGCAACGCGCACCGCCGGTGCCGTCGTCATCCCGCACTCTCGGAGACTTTATGCCCCCTGAAATGGGGATTCCTCCCAGAATCCACCCAGCGGTGGATGACTCCTCGAGCGACAGCCAGGGGTACGCTTCGGTTAACACCGTGGAGCTGGTAAAGCCCTATATGACCCCCGACGAGGGGGAATGCCAGGCAGACCTCCCCAACGTTTCCAGCCGATGTCAACGTCAGCGGAATTGCAACCGCGCCGGTCATTGAGGTACGTCAGCAGACACTTTTGGCCAAGCCGTGCACGCTACTGAGACCAGGCAGCAGGATCGGCACAGATCTCAGCATGCGCAAACCCATCTAACGCCCTCGGCTCTACCTCCACCGCCGTTCATTCTATTGGATCGGGGGGAGCTGCCTCGTTCGTATCACAATCAGTCTTGCCCAGCTAAAGGCCAGCCTCTGCTGTCCGATCCTAGTCCGGAAACTACTCTCTAGGATTCTACTAGTAGGCAGCAAGATGTACCCAGTACTAGTCGATCGCCAGTTCAACCAGCAGGACTCGCTATGCCTCCAAATGCCGAACGACCTCCTGTAAGCAGAGGTTCACATTTGGCACGAAAGTATGATGTCTTGAAGCACCTGGCTGGCATTCCGGCGAGGCTTTCTATCCTTGAGGCCCTTCGCCTGTCATCCGAAATGCGCGAGGCACTTACCGAGGCCCTAAGGAGCCCCCTCCAGTTTGAGACGGAGGTAGCAGCTGCAGAAGCCTCCCATACCGAGACGATTGAAAACGCCGAATGTCAGGCGGTTATCTCGTTCTCCGGTGAAGATGAGGACCCTTCTATACAGGGGCACATTCACCCGCTGTACATCACTGGCCACTTCAACGGTGTGGAAGTCCGCCACTGCCTCGTTGACACAGGTTCCAGAATCAATCTAATTCCGACCCGGACGTTGCGAAAGCTGGGTCTGTCTGAAGGTGATTTAACCCCCTCTGACCTCAGGATCCAGGGGTAGGACAGGACAGAGAAAACCCTAGTCGGCAATATCCACTTGAAGACTCAGTTCGGTGGCTTAATTGCCAGCACCGAGTTCATGGTTGTATCTCAGGACACCACCTACAACGCATTGATGGGTAGGCCATGTCTCCATCTGCATGCAGCGGTCCCTTCGTCGTATCACCAGTGCCTCAAGTACTCACTCAACAGTCGAGTAGGCGTGCTCCAAGGAGACGCGTCCCCTTTCGCTTCTTGTGAGGCCCGCTATCTGGATGCGGGTTATTACAAAAGTAAGGATAAGAAAATCCTAGTAAGTGAGGATGAACTCGCCCCGATCACAAGTGATCCCTGGGCAAGCATGGATGACGCCTACATCCTCCCGATCCACCGGTTGGAGGCCACGACCCCCAACATGGGGCAATGTTTTGTTGTTTCAGGTACGCAAGGAAGGCATGTTCTCGTGTCCAAGCGACGACGGAAAATCACCTCTTATTCCTACATCAACCAGGCTCAAGTCATCCCGGAACCTCCTACCCCTATACGGTACCGGGACATCAAGCTTATGACAACGGCGGTGCGTCATACGTGTCTCTTACGCCGGGCTAGAATTAACCGACTCAGGCCGACACGTCACCACTGCTTTGATATCATCAAATGTGGCCCTTTAGGGCGAAGTCCAGATGGGATAGGGTCGACTGCCTTCATTTCTATGGTCTCAATGGCAAGCGAGTCTCCCGATGTGATGACCACTGCTGCCCAAGAAGGCACCAACTTTCCCTCGGGTTTTGATAGCCCAGAAGTATCTCCCATTGCGGGAAGTCCCCCCACGGGTGGGGAGGAAGACCTGGAGGATGCTCCCCCCACCTTTGAAGAAGGCGTCTCTACCACGGTTGATGAACTGGTACAGGTGAACCTTGGTAGCGAGGCAGATCCGAAACCCACATTGATCAGTGCAGCCATGTCCCCCGAGGAGCGGCAGCAGTACGCAGACTTCCTCAAACAGCACCGTGATGTGTTTGCTTGGAGTTACAACGAGATGCCAGGGCTAGATCCCCAGGTAGCCGTTCACTGTTTGGGCCTCCCGAAAAAACATCGTGGGTTTAAGCAGCCTCCCAGGAAGATGCACCCTTCTCATGGTGCTATGGTTGAGGCCGAAGTTGACAAGCTAATCAAATCCAACTTCGTCAAGGAGGTCCAGTACCCCAAGTGGATTGCCAACATTGTGCCAGTCAGGAAGAAGAATGGGAAGATCAGAGTCTGCATCGACTTCCGCGATCTTAATCACCACTGCCCAAAATATGACTTCCCACTCCCGGTTATGGAGTTGTTGATTGAAGCCACGACCGTGTTCCAAGCCCTCTCTTTCATGGATGGGTATTCCGGGTATAACCAGATCCGGATGACCCCTGAAGACGAGGAGTCCACTGCCTTCAGAGCTCCCCAAGGTACCTTTTGCTACCAGGTTATGCCATTCGGTTTGAAAAATGCAGGTGCCACTTATCAGAGGGCCATGCATCGTATATTCAAGCCGATTCTCTGGACATTGGTGGAATGCTACGTGGATGACCTTGTAGTCAAATCATGTCAGCGCCAGGACCATCTCAAAGACCTTGAGAAAGTGTTCGGCTTCCTCCGTTCCCATCACCTGAAGATGAACCCGCTGAAGTGTGCCTTCAGGGTCACCTCCGGGAAGTTTCTGGGCTTTGTTGTCAGGTACTGAGGTATCGAGATCGACCCATAGAAGATCAAGGCCATCAGCTAAATGCCTCCCCCGAGCAACATTCGGGAGCTTCGAAGCCTTCAAGGCCACTTAGCCAATATACGACGATTCATCGCGAATCTAGCCGGCAAGTGTAAGACCTTTTCCCGGCTCATGAAGAAGGGCGCTGCCTACGAATGGGATGAGGAGTGTCGGACCTCCTTCAAGGAAATCAAGCAGTATCTGCTCCAACCTCCGGTCTTGATGCCACCCGTCTCCGGAAAGCCACTGGTACTTTATGTGACCGCCCTGGAGAGATCCCTCGGTGCGCTGCTCGCCCAAAAGAATAACAAGGGTACCGAGAATAGTCTCTACTATCTCAGCCGCATGCTTCTCGATACGGAGGTCAGATACTCCCCTATCGAAAAGAGCTGCCTTGCGCTCGTCTTCGCCGTGAAGAAGTTGCGACATTACCTGCAGCACCACGAGGTGCAATTGGTCTCCCGGGTAGACCCACTAAAGTACATCCTGAACCGCCCTATGCTGACTGGCCGACTAGCACGGTGGGCAGTGATTCTCCAGCAGTTTGATATCAGGTTTGTACCTCAGAAGGCCATTAAGGGACAGGCGTTGACAGACTTTTTAGCTACCCATAAAACCTCCGCGGATCAATCCATGGACTTGGATTTCCCTGATGAGACGATCCTCTCAGTCGATCATGCTGTCCCGTGTTGGAAAATGCATTTCGACGGCGCCTCCCGGAGCCCCACCGGTAGGAGGCTCAACGATCCCAAGCTCAACAGAGTGGGCCTGGGTATTGTCTTCATTACCCCGACGCAAGCCATCCTACCATACTCATTCCTGTTGTCAGAAGGCTGTATGAACAACGAGTCAGAGTACCAAGCTCTCATCACCGGCCTCGAGTTGGCCCTTGAGATCCATGTGCCCCATCTATATGTGAAGGGATATTCCGAGATGGTAATCAAACAGGTTAATGGCGACTATGTCATCAGGAAGCCGGAGCTCGCACCGTTGCTGGAGTACACCCTCTGCCTAATGGCCCAGTTCTCTTCTCGACTAGAGGTTACCCATGTCCCACGGTCGCAGAACGGCCAATTAGATGCCCTGGCTGGCTTAGCCACGTCGCTCGCAGAACCCGAGCAAGATGATTTGATCATACATGTGGCCCACCGGAGAGTCATTGCCCCCACCACCCAAGAGGACCATGATAGCCTGCGGGTAAGTCATATCACCGCCGGACCCTCCATGTCAGGAGTCCCGGGTTTGTCAGACGCAGTGGTTGAAACCACCCCTGACTGGAGAGCACCTTTTGTCGAGTATCTCCAAAATGGTCAGCTCCCGGACGACCGGGCCGAGCACGAGCGAATCCGACGCCGTGCGCTGCAATTTACCCTCCAGAGCGGCCCCAGTCTTGAACAAATCCTTTATAAGAGGAGTTTCGATGGCTTCCTCCTCCGTTGCATCCAAGGAGGGGAGATACCTCAAGTTATGCAAGAGGTTCACGCCGGTTCCTGTGGCGCCCATCAAGCTGGGCCGAAGCTGTCCCATCAAATCCAGAGGTTAGGGTACTTTTGGCCCTCTATGATCCACGATTGTATTGGATATACCAAGAGATGCCACGCGTGCCAAGTACACGCCAACTTCTTGCATTGGACGCCAGAGCCCCTCCACCCCACCAAGTACTCTTGGCCATTTGCTGTATGGGGACTTGATGTAGTGGGACCGTATCCACCGGAAACAGCCCGCCAGTGTAGGTTCATCCTGACTGCTACAGATTTCTTCTCCAAGTGGGCAGAGGCAGTTCCACTCAAAGAGGTCAAGGCCCGTTCCATCGTTGACTTTGTGAGCTCCAACATTATCCACCGGTTTGGGGTACCTCACGCCGTCCTCACCGATAACGGCACCAACTTCCGAGCAGCTGAATTGACGAAATTGTACACCAAGTATGACATCCGGTCGAACCATACCTCCCGCTACCACGCGCAAGTGAATGGACAGACCGAGGCGTTCAACAAGACCCTCTCTAACATTCTGCAGAAGATGGTTGGTCAGAACAAGAAAAGTTGGCTGGACAAGCTCCCCAACGCCCTCTGGGCTTACCGGACGACGACTCACAACTCTACCCAGGTGACCCCATATTCCCTGGTGTATGGAGGTGAGGCCGTCCTACCCATTGAGATCCAACTGCCGTCATTACGCACTGCAGTTTATGACCACCAGACATCAGATGAGGTAGCCGAGATCCGTCTAGCTGAATTAGAAGCACTGGACAAGAACCGGCTTTGTGCCTTGCACAATCTGGAAAGGCATCAGGACAAGATAGCGAGGGCCTTTGACAAGAAGGTTCGTCTCCGCTCTTTTCTACAGGGCGACCTGGTATTGGCCCTTCGAGCGCCAATGATTCCCGGTAGGAAACCACCCAAATTAGAACCCAAATGGGAAGGGCCTTATATCATCCATAAGTTTTACCCCAATGGAGCATACTCCTTGGTGACCACAGATGGAGAGAGTATAACCCCTCCCACCAATGCCAAATTCCTCAAACGATACTTTTCCTAGGGCAAAAGGGTCCTGCACAACCCTAAACTGCAAAATGTCCCCACACGACTTTAAACTACATCTTCGTCCTGCAAGACGATAAATTGTGAAACGGCCCCGCATGACCTTAAACTGCACATTATGGTCCAACATGACTCTAAACTGTAAAGTCCTGCACGACCATAAACTGCATCTTCATCCCACAAGACATTAAACTGCGAGCCGGTCAGGCCTTCTTGAACGAGGCTCAGCCTCAGGCCCCTTGGCCTCCTTGGGCCCCTGGCCCCCCGTCTTCACCATGAGACGTTAAACCGCAAGCTGGTCAGGTCTCCCTAACTGCGATCCGGCCTCAGGCCACCTGGTTTTCCCCCGATCTACCATCTTGCGGGATTGTACGGTATGGTGTAGGACTACGTCCTCATTCGCGTCGGATTACTCGTCGTACCGCACATATCCCCAAATGAGATGCTTCTCATCGTCCCGCATGATGTTAAACTAAATTTCTAGAACTACGTGTGGCTTGATTCCCATCTTCATGGGATACGTAGGAACGCTCGGATGCCTCGTCTTGATCCCAGCCCCGAGCTTTACTCTTCCACTATTCCCCCTGGGAATAGTTTCCTTGGAGGATCTTTGTGTAGCAGGGAGTAGGCTTTCTTGGCCCCGCTCATGCAACCCCGCTCGCACAAGGATTGTAAGGATCACACCATGTGCCCACTCCTGTTCTTCTATCCTCCCACGTCCTCACCGCATGATGCTAAACTGCATGGCCTTCAAGAACTACGTATGACTTGATTATCATCCTCATGAGATACGTAGGAACGCCCGGACATTTCGTCCGTTGGCCCAGCCCAAAATCCAAAATCTTCCCCTCGGGTCAAGACATGGCAGGGTGCACACTTTTTCCCCAACTCACATCGAGCAAGCCTCGACCCGGCTGCACATCCCCCCTGGAGATATTTTCCTCTTTCGTGGATGGATACAACTATGCTTCACCCACTCCTTGAATGGGATTCCATCATTTGTTTCACACCCAGAGGGACCCCCAAGAATGGTCTGGATACTATGCCCAAGGGCTCTCCTACCGTTATGGGCCAATGCCCCGAGGGTTTCCAAGCAACAAGCCGATACAAGTCCCGCGTTGCGAATTTGGTCAGCAGTCGACGCTCATTGGTTGCTACCATATCAGGTTACCATAGGAACGCTGTGTTTCGAACATGGTCAACAGTGTCCTGGATCTTAGGGTCCACCCCGAGATGTCCCAGACATCGAGTGCAGTGATTCATTCTGCCCCATCCCGAGGCGACAAACTTCCCCCCGGGTGGTTCTAGCGATCGGGCCCACGACCCCGGTTCCCCGTAGGGGTGAACGGTGTGGTGTGGGACTACGTCCTCATTCACGCCGGGATCATGTACCATGCCGTACGCCTCCCCTTACGAGGCCCAGCCTCAGGCCCCTTGGCCTCCTCAGGTCCCCGACCCCCGTCCTCATGTAAGACGTTAAACTGCAGACCCGTCAGGCCTTCCTGACCGATGCCTGACCTTAGGCCCCCTGGCCTTCTCGGGCACCTCCGCCCAACTTCTTACCCGGAGTGTATGGTGTGGTGTGGGACTACGTCCTCATTCACGTCGGGATCATGTACCGTGCCGTACGCCTCCCCTTACGAGGCCCATCCTCATGCCCATTGGCCTCCTCGGGTCCCCGACCCTCGTCCTCATTGCAAGACGTTAAACTACAAGCAGGCCAGGCCTTCCTAACCAATGACTAACCACCATGACCCTTGGCCTTTCCGGGCCACGGCCCAGGTCCTCTCTTATAGGAGTGTACGAAGTGGTGTGGGACTACGTCCTCATTCACGTCGGCCTCTCCGCCATACCACACACCTCCCTTGTTTAGGGGTATATTACTCCCCTTCTCATCCAGTATGACGTTAAACTACATCTAGAGAACTATGTGTGGCTTGATTCCCATCCTCATGGGATACATAGGACCACCTGAATGTCCAAGATTTGGGTCCAGCCCCATCTCTCGGGAATCCTCATCCCATCTTAGCCCCTTGGCCTATCCTTCCTCCATGAGAGGATTATATGGTGTGGTGTGGGACTATGTCCTCATTCACATCGGTCCCGTAATGACCACGCCATGTACCTCCCCCTACTGAGCTGTTTCGTCGATCCCTTTTCGGCGGTTCACCAATGTGCTTAAGAGTACTCTGGTTTATTACCTGGAACGCCAAGCTTTACTCGGACACGTCCGCACCCGCTTTCCAGGCTTTGTGTATCACTGTATCAGGGCTTTCATCATCTTTCACACCCAGTGGGACCCCCAAGAATGGCCTGGATACTACGCCCAAGGGCTCTCCTACCGATACGGGCCAACGCCCCCGAAGGTTTCGGACAACGAATCGATAAAATCCCGTGTTGCGAATATGGTCAGTGGTCGATGCTCGTTTGTTGTTCCCACCTCAGGCTAACGCGATATGGACACTGTGTTTCCACCATGGTTAACCGTTTTCCTCTATCGCCACGCCAACCCATTAAGCCCAAAATGTTGGGTACACGATTCACACCCTTCATCACTTCATCATGTCCAAGTAGAGTCTCGGAACTCTTGGTACTTTTCCTCCGTGCACGTCCGTGCGTTGGGGGGACAAGCTGCATCAAAGGTGTCATTCGGGGCTCTCCACCGACTCCCCTTTGATGGACGCCCCAAGTATTGCGATAAGGATCTTCCCCCCTTGTTTCCCACACCGAGTTTATCTCACGTGGGCTTAGGAATCAGGTTGACATCTGTGCTTACTCGGGAGTTGTCACCATCCCCGGTCCGATCTCTAAGACCATAAACTAAGATTCTCATCTGGAACTACGTTCACCTTGATTCCTATCTTGATAGGATATGTAGGAATTCCCAGACCTCTTGTCTTTGGGTCCAGCTTGAGTTTAGCTAATTCGCCTCTCGGGTCCTGCCATTGGGACCCCGACCACGGGACCGCGTGGCGTAGTGTAGGACTACGTCCTCATTCACGTCAGGTTTGCAATAGCTGCACCACACGCACCCCATTCTGAGAGTTAGCCCTCCTATTCCTTGTCCCGCATGACATTAAAAGGCACCCTTCAGAACTACGTATGGCTTGATTCCCATCCTCATGGGATACATAGGACCACCTAAATGTCTAGGATTCGGGTCCAGCCCCACCTTTTAGTGATCTCCTGATCTCCCGGTCACCTAGGCCACTTGGTCTATCCCTCTCCAGGAGGGGGATATGTAGGTATGATACAAGGTTTTGGGCACCATGCCCCCTTTCCCCGGGAACCCGCCATCTCTTGGTTACCCTCAAGTTGAGTCTCTTGACCCCTTGCAGTGGTTCACCCATGTGTTAAGAGTACTCTGGTCTAGGACCAAGAGTGTCCGATTCAACTTGATCAAGTTCCTTCCACTTTTCAAGCTTCATGTTCCCCTCCATTCGGGCTCCCATTACCTTTCACACCTGGAGGGACCCCCATGAACGACCTGGATACAACGCCCAAGGGCTCTCCTACCGTTACGGGCCAACGCCCCCGAGGGTTTTGGACAATAAATCGATAAAATCCCGCGTTGCGAATACGGTCAGCGGTCGATGCTCATTTGTTTGTCCCCATTCCAGGCTAACGCGATAGGATGCTGTGTTGCGAACATGGTCAGCAGTAATCCTCTGTCGTCACGCCAGCCCCTTCAGTACTCGAATGTTTGTTGCATGATTCACATCATTTTTCACCCCATCATGTCCAGGTAGAATCTCGACACCTTTGGCGCTATCCCTCAGTGTACCTTTGCATGTCAGGGGGACAAATCTGCAATATGGAATCCTTCGGGGCTCCCATGGTCCGAGCTCTAAGACCATAAACTAAGATCCATTCAGAACTACGTGTGGATTGATTCCCATCCACATGGGATACGTAGGACCGCCCGGACACCTTGTCTTCGGTTAAAACCCATTTAGGGAGCCAGTCTCTCCCCCGGTTTCACCTCTTACCTCTATATAGGCCCCTCGGCCTAAGGTTTCCCTCTCCGAGTGGCGTACAATTTGATGTGGGATCATGTCTCTGTCAATTGTGTTTTAAAACACTGCGCACATTTCATGCCTAGCATCGTCTCTGCTACGTCTGCACTGCATGACGATAAAATGCATGCTTGGTCCTATCATACGACCCTAAACTGTGACATTATCGTCCCGACCGCACGAAGAAAAACGACACTGCATTGTGGTGACCTCATTGTAGAGGACATCACGTTGGGTATTGGCCACGTGCCATGCCATTTGTAAACGCCCATCACGGCTTGATCCTTGTGGCGACATCACGGCCTACTATCCTAGGCCTGTCGCTTCACAAAAAAAAACCATTCACCTTAAAGAACAAACAAGATTTATCAAATTCCGCTTCTTTTAGTGCAAGGGCCACGCCCGCACTCCCCTTTTCCCCGGCACTGGTATCTTACCGTGTCACCATTCAGAACTACATAAGGCTTGATTCTCATCCCTATGAGATACGTAGGAGCGCCCGGGCACTTCCCCACGGGCCCAGCCTAACATTTGTGTTCGGTCCCTCGACTCGAGCATCTCCCCAGAGAATGCATGGTAAGTAGGGCTTAGGTCCTCCTTCACGTCGGGTTTTGATGCCATGCGTCCCCTTCTCCCTTTACCCATTTATGGTCTAAGGGCCTTCAAGAACTACATAAAGCTTGATTCTCATCCCTATGAGATACGTAGGAGCGCCCGGGCACTTCCCTGTGGGCCCAGTCTAACTTTTCATGGTCTGAATTCTAAGACCCTAAACTAAGATCTCCCCAAGGGAAAGGAATCTTCTCCCTCTCTCTAATACGTTTCGTTGTCGCATTCATATGTGTTTCGACAAAGAACCCGAAGTGTGGGACTTTCATACGGACATTCCCTTTGTCCCGCGACCAAGCTTTGTGAGCTCGCTATTTGGATCCTCATCCTCTTCCACATCCAAAAGGACCCCCAGACGACATGGATGCTAGGCTTAAGGGTTCTCCATGAATGCTGGACCTAAGGGCCCTTCAATCGTTTCAGGCCAACATCCCTACGGATATTTGACAACATTTGTGACATGGTCCCGTGTTTCGAACATGGTCAATGGTCGACCCTCATTTGTCTGTCCCCATTCTAGGCTAACGCGACAGGATACTGCGTTGCGAATACGGTCAGCAGTTACCCTCCGTCGTCATGCCTCCATCATCGTGATCTGAATCTCGAGCACCATGATTCACACATTTCCACTTCCCCATGTTCAAGTGGAATTCCATCATATTCGTCTCTTTCTCTTCGCACATCTAGGTGCGATAAATGATCGTGTTAGTGTCACTGGGCCGGTATTCACTGAGCGTCCCTTTGCCCTAACCTGCCCCTCTCTGTGTCAGAAAATTCCTATCACTACCGCTTGTTTCCCACACCGAGCACGACTCACGTGGGCTTAGTAGTTTTGGCGGGATGTGTACCAACACGGTCAGGCTGCTCCTCGTCCTGCATGACGTTAAAATGCGTTTCCAGAACTATGTATGGCTTGATTCCCATCCTCATGGGGTACGTAGGAACGCCCGGCCACTCTGCTTCGGGCCCAACCCAGTCCTCACTCTTGGTCCTTCGACCTGAAGAGTTTCCTCCTGGGATCTTCCCTTTTATTCCACGTCCTATCGTATGACATTAGACTACAGGAGTCTATGTGTCCTCAACGCATGACATTAAACTGCGGTTATACCCCGAACAAGTTCAGGATGCCCCAAGATCCCACTGGGAAGTGACAGATCCCCTCACCAGAGAGGCCCTGTCTGAAAGAAGGAATGATCCATGATCAAACCGATGCGCCCATCTGGCGTACTCCCACCACGGTGGTGTAACTACCTAAGTGTTGGATTCTGTTCAGACAAACCATCACTCCATATTCCACGCTTTGCGTGCCCCTTATTCGGACCCTCGTCCCCTTTCATGTTTGAAGGAACCCCCTAACGGCCTGGTCTCATGCCGCATCGGCTCACCTACCGTCCTGGGCCAACGTTCCGGAAGATGGGTCATGTCTGGAAGGACACCCTAACAGTATGGATTTTTGACCTATGGTCCGCCAACTGTCATGGGCCAACGTCCCGAAGGGTTGATCAACAACATTTTTGACATGGTCCCGTGTTTCGAACATGGTCAACGGTCAACCCTCATTTGTTGTCCCCATTACAGGCTAACGCAGTAAGGACACCGCTTCTCCTCTAAGGTTAACGGTTGTCCCTTATTGTCACGCCATCCCCATAGTGTTCCGGATCCTGGGTATCGTGATTCACACTTCCCATTGTCATCTGTTTGGACCGATTTCAGCGCCCCTGGCGTTTCCCCATTCGTGCATAAGAGCACGCTGAAGAAACTGTAATTCGGCTATCCTGAAAGTTCCTTCTTCGATCAAGCCTCTCCCGTCCTTCAGAAATCTAGATTGGTAATCCGAATCCCGGATGCCCAGAGCATGATCCCTCACTGCCTCCTTGTCCTCTCCAGGGACAAGTGCCATTAGTGCCGACGCCAGTCACGACATTTGCTCCATATCCCCCCACGCGCTGACGACGAGGAGGAATTCGTCATACATGGCCCCCAAGATCGGGACCCTAGAAATCTGGTGGACATCCCACAGGCTGATGCCCACCTCCCCGTGATGCAGGTAAAAAGTGTTGGTCCTAGACGACCATCTGCTCAGCAGCTCCGACATCAGTTGCTTTGGTTGGTAAATGTGGAATTGGGAGGCCCACGTCGCCTCATACAACCCCACTCTCCTCAGCTCGGCCCCGAACTCCTCGCATGAGGCGCCTACCCAGTAGGCCCAGGCCCAGTCATCAGTAAAGTTGCCGCCCTGGCGCAGTTCCCACTCATCGAACCATCCCTTCTTCGAATCCTGCATAGCCGCCTTCAGCATGGTACGGTAGAGGGGAGGAGAAGTCTCCGGCTGCAGTGGCTTCCCGTCAATGTCGTTCACATGGTTGTAGAGACAGTCAACGGTAATGGGTGTGAAGTTCTCTTGTGCGTGACCATAGGCCGCCCTGAACCATTGGTGCTGGCATGGTATGCTCCTGAACCAGCAAGCGGGTTCGTCCCAACTCGCCTCAGGGATAAAGACGTCGTCCCTCAGCCCGAAGCCGTACAATGGCAGTTTCTTGCACTGCGGATAATCCTTCTGACCCTCCGATAGCAGATCTGTCAAAGAAGTGTGGTCAGAGTGGCTTCAGACCATCTCCCCCAGGCCTGTACAGTTGGCCATCTCATCTCAGCGAGCAGCATCTACAAGCACCCCCAATACAGCCTCTTGATGGGCCATTTTAACTCTGGCCCTCAGAATAGAATTTTTTTAGATGGATCGAAAAGCTCGATCGTGAAGCTGAATCACGAAGCCGGATCGCGAAGATTGGTCGCGAGACCAAGCCACGAAGTTTGGACAAGGCCAACAAGTAGAGGTTCACTTGGCGCGGACGCGGAGTCGGAGACCCGCGGTTCGCCGCGAAGCTCGATTCGCGGAGGGCTGTCGTGGAGTACGCGGAGCTTCGCGAAGTCGAGAGAACAAAAATACAAAGCACGTGAAGACAAAAGAGTTCGAACCCCCTATTTATAGGCGGAGACCCTGGAGCATCGCGGCGCACCTCACCCGCGCGGAGCATCGCGGCGCGTCCGGATCTGTGGCCCCGGTCAGCACCGCGGGCACCCTTCGCGTAGCCGCATCGCGAACCACCGACAATTTTGGCGATTTTCCCTCAGACTTCAACCCTTCTCCCTCCGCGGCTCCAAGTCTGAGGGGGGGAATTTGTTGGCACCAAAATATGGCCTGAAATAAAGGAACGAAAAAGACGGCTGGCGCGCTGCCTCGCGAAGCACCGCCGCGAAGCACCCACGCGAAGCCCCGCCGCGAAGCGCCCCGACCATTGCGGCCTCACGAAGCTCCAGAGGCGGTAATGCTCTGCAAATGCATTTGAAGTTTGCGAGCCTCCGTGAAGATCCGGAGGTGCTAATGCTCTGTGAACGCATTTGACGTTCGCGAGCCGCCGCGAAGCTCCGGAGGTGGTAATGCTCCGCGAACGCATTTGACGTTCGCGAGCCGCCACGAAGCACCGGAGGCGGCGCGCGAGTTCTGCTTCGCGGCACCCCTTCCCTATAAATACTGGACTCCCCCTGAGTCCCAAGGATGGACAATCCGACCTTTCGAATTCTCCTCTCCCGAATCACGAAGCACTCTTTTCCCCGGGAATCATGAGCTCTGCGAGGTACTTCTACTTTGCGAGACGCCTCTCCCTTGTCTCGTTTTGAGCCCCTCTTCCGAGAGGGATGCCCTTCGCGAAGCTCAAGGTAATTCGCGAAGGAAGGGGATTCCCAAGGGAACCCGGGCAGCCGCGGAGCATTTATGCTTTGTGAAACACCCAACCCA
Source organism: Viscum album (assembly GCA_963277665.1). NCBI lineage: Eukaryota > Viridiplantae > Streptophyta > Magnoliopsida > Santalales > Viscaceae > Viscum > Viscum album. The sequence goes on from OY728121.1 coordinate 684,169,011, forward strand.
TGCTAGTGATCCCTATGCTAAGGCAGGATCGCTACACATCGCGAAGCACACTGCTTCGCAGGACCCTGCTTTGCGAGGCACCCCTTCTTCGTGAGGCAGTGCTCCGCAAACATTGTTCCACTTCGCGAAGCACCTTCCACTCACACCTATGCCCCATGATAAGGCCAAGGCACTCCACTTTGAGAAGCACACTCCTTTGCTTAGCGATTCCTCTTCCTGTGCGACCCTCCAGGTTTTCACGATGTGATTTCAAAGTCCCATGGACAATACCACCCGTAGCATTGCTTCGCCTAATGATTCTTCGCATAGGCATGCTAAAGGCTATTGCTTCTTCGCATAGCCACACTAACGTGGACCCCTCGATGGTTCATTCCAAAACCCCCCTTAACCATGGCCTTACTGGTACCTTCCCTCCCCCAAGGACCAGAGGGTACCGGTTATGTAAGTCCTAGGGGTGTGGAGTGAACCCACCTCGTCCAAGCTGCAGGACGTTAAACTTCCAAGCACCACGTCCTCAACACATGATGTTAAACTATGACCCAACCTCGTCTCCCTCACGAAGGGTCCCCCCAGGTCGAACATTTTTTACACCACTCGTCTCCACGGGAATGGAATCACCCATCCACAAGGGATGATATCCTCCTTATCGGAGTGGCGTATGTTCGTAGGAGAAGGGCGACCCTAGTTCCCCAATGGATGGCTGCACCTCTGCATCTCCGTACTTCCCCACTACCAAGGTCAGTGGAGGGCGTGATAGGGAACGAGGAACCTCCCATCATTGGACCAAGGTCCATCTTTCCCGTGCTTTGTTGCACTTAGGGCCTCCATCCTGGAGTAAGTCCCATCACCATGGGCCGCCTAACGCGTAAGCCCCTCTTCGCTTCTCACGGACGCATCCTCCGTGACGTGATCGTCAGGTCCTTGCAACCTCTTGTTTCTCACACCGAGCATGACTCACGTGGGCTTAGAGTGAGCACCAACCCTGACCCCCACCCTTAACGAACTACGAGGACTTTGATCCATGTCAAGGCATGGTACGTAGGAAGCCTCCATGAGGTTCAAGCCCACCCGTCATTTATTCACGTCGGGTCTCATTCTCGTCCAGCATGACGTTAAACTGCATTCCGGTCCAATGGCAAGCCATTGCGACCCATCTAGCGAACTACGAGGACTTTGATCCATGTCAAGGAATGGTACGTAGGAACCCTCCATGAGGTTCAAGCCACACATGCTCGGTCATTCATTCACGCGGAGTTTCGCCCTCGTCTAGCAAGACATTAAACTGTATGTCTCCGTCCCGCATGACATTAAACTGCACGCCCCCGTCCCGCATGACGTTAAACTGCATTCCCTCGTCCAGCATGACATTAAAGTGTATGCCCCCTTTGTCCTGCATGACATTAAACTGCACACCCATTCCCACCTGAACTACGAGGTCTTTGATCCATGTCAAGGCATGGTACGTAGGAAGCCTTCCAGAGGTTCAAGCCCACCACTCATTGGACCAAGGTCCACTTTCACGTCGGTCCGGTGACAAAGCCCCATTTGAACTACGAGGTCTTTGATCCATGTCAAGGCGTGGTACGTAGGAAGCCTCCACGAGGTTCAAGCCCACCCATCATCCAATTCACGTCGTGTTCTACCCACATCCAGCACGACGTTAAAATGCAATTCCAGTCCGAAGGCAAGCCGTTGTGACTAACCCGAACTACGAGGTCTTTGATCCATGTCAAGGAATGGTACGTAGGAAGCCTCTACGAGGTTCAAACCCACCATCCGGTCATTCCGACCTCATTCACGTCGGTTCACCCCCGTCCCTCATGATGTTAAACTGTATTTCCCAATCCAAACTACGAGGACTTTGATCCGTGTCAAAGCGTGGTACGTAGGAAGCCTCCCTGAGGTTCAAGCCCAACAATCATCGGCCCAAACCATCTCCTAGGCGGTGTTCCAGGCCCCCATTTTCAAGCCCATCTCCCATCGGACCAAGGTCCCTCATTTACGTTGGTTCACCGACACCCAATGCCCGTCATTTATTCACGTCAGGGTTCACTATTATCCCGCATGACGTTAAACTGTATTCCATCAATCCTTTTAACTACGAGGTCTTTGATCCATGTCAAGGCATGGTACGTAGGAAACCTTCCCAAGGTTCAAGCCCACCATTAGTGGACCCACGGGTCTACTTTCACGTCGGATCACCGATGAAACCCTTTGAACTACGAGGTCTTTGATCTATGCCAAGGCATGGTACGTAGGAAGCCTCTTTGAGGTTCAAGCCCATCTCTCATTGGACCAAGGTCCACATTCACGCCGGTTCGCTGACGCATCGGACCAAGGTCCACCTTTATGTTGGTTCGCTGACGACATCCACCGGGCCAAGGTCCACCTTCACGTCGATTCGCTGACGATGCCCATCGGACCAAGGTCCACCTTCACGTCCGTTCGCTGACGATTCCCATCGGACCAAGGTACACCTTCATGTCGGTTCACTGACAACATCCATCGGACCAAGGTCCACCTTCACATCGGTCCACCGACACCATCCGGAACTACGCGGACTTTGATTCCATGCCACGGGGATACGTAAGAATCCTCTTCAAGGTTCAAGCCCAACCTCACTGTCGCCCCTGCGATGGTCCCATTTCATTCCCCTTCTACTTCATTCATCCACCTACAACCCATCCTAATTCTCGCCCGGACCATCATATCCCGGTGAGACCATGTCGGTACGCTCTTCTTCACAGCCGCCCATGGGCTGGCCCCGGTATCGACATCCCTTCAAGGAGGATCCCTCAATCCGATCTATCCTAGCTAATGCTCTGGTTGGGTTGATCCATCTCCACTAGACGTTAAACTCACGGCATACCCTGTGTTAAACACGGGAAGCTGAGGAAAACCTCAGATATGTGTCTATGACATATAATTCCCCGCACTCGATGTGGGATGCCTCAGGCTTCCATGCCCTTGAGAAGCCCTGTGACCAGGGATAACAGACAGACATGCCAGGTTCCCCAGCATCCAGACACGCTACTGATGCCTCAACGTGACTACTCCCCCGATTGAATGTTGCTGCCCTGACTAGACCCTTTGGAATGTCCCGACAGAAGAAGTGTAATTAACCGGCGCCCATGGAAACATGGCACTGAGAAGAGTTTCACGAACTACGTATTAAATCTATGAGGGAGACCCGGACTAGGTGACGAGTTATGAGGAGGAATCCACAGGAGGAAGAACCGACATCCCATCACCCCGTTTTGATCAAGGATCAGACGTCCCTGAATAAGGAGCGAATACCGTCCGCCTTTGGAAAGTGGGAATGCGGGGCAACAAAGCGCCGCGCGTCCTCCTCCGCAGACGAAACGGATGTGCGCGCGTGCCCTGGCGAAAAGCGTCGGAAACAAATAGGCATAAAACCATTTCATTTTTGATTGAAAAATTACTTAATATAAATATGAATACCAATACGGAATGAAATTGATTATTAAATTTACTTGGGTTGTTACATTATTCTACCATTTTTTAAACTTTTTACTCAAAATTTTATTCAATACTTAACCAAGTGGGTATACTTTTCCTTTATAGCATTTTCAGATTCTCACGTCTCTTATTCAAACATATGATTTTTCCATAAAACCTTAACCTAGTGAATCACCTTATTACAAAACACCCAATCTCTATGGTCAATAATATTAATGGGATATTCCTTATAAGAAATTTTTTCTTACAACTATACTACTTTATGGATTAAAATATGAGATTCATCTTACACATATTTTCTTGACAATGAAACATGAAATACATCATGTACCAGAGATCAAATTAGAGGAAAGGACACTAAGTAGGAAAATAATACAACTTTCTATATGATTTCATATGGTCTAATAAACCATGGACTTATTTTCCCATTTTTACCAAAATTCATAACATTTTTCCATGGAGATACTTAAAAAAACATGATCACCTACTTCGAAAGAAATATCTTTACTTTGGTGGTCTTTCCTCATATATTTTTGAATCATCTTCACCTTATCAACCATTTATTCTACCAATTTTGATCCCAAAAATTTTCTTTCTCTAACTTCATCCCAAAATTCTAGAGTTTGACACCACTTTCCATATAATTCCTTAAAAGGTTCCATCTATATACTAGAATGAAAACTCTTATTATAAGAAAACTCAACCAAAGAAGTATAATGATCCCAAATTCCCTGATAATACATTAAACAAGAAAAAAACATCTATTATAAGGTTAGAATCATTCACTTGGACTATATATTATATTTAGGATGAAAAGATATATTGAAATTTAATTTAGTACCCAATGAATTCTGAATTCCTTTCCAAAAATTATAGGTGAACCTAGGATTACGATCAAATACAATGGAGAGAGGAAATCCATGTAACTTTACTACCTCCTTAAGGTATAGTTGAAAAATACAATCTAAATACATAGTATCTCAAATAGGAAAAAAATGTGTATATTTATTTAATTGATCAATAATAACCCAAATCAAATCATCACCTCGAGATATCTTTGGCAATCCCACCATAAAATCCATGGATATATTTTCCCATTTATACTCTAGCACTAGCTAAGGCTGAAGTATCCCCTTTGGTAATTGTTGTTCTACTTTAACCTATTGAAAAGTAAAAATTTCATAGTAATTTCAACAATATATATTTTTATCCCATTCCACTAGTAATAATCCTGAATGTCTCTATATATCTTAGTGCTTCCAGGATGAACGAAAAATGGGAAACTATGAGCTTCACTCAACAATTATCTCTTAAACAAGGAATCAAAAGACACACATAATATTTTTTTCAAATCTAATAAAACCTTTTTCATCAATATTAAATCCTGTAAAATTACCCTTATTAATTGATTCTACATTTTCCTATAAATCATGATCCTTCTTCTAATCTTTCTTAATTCTTTCTAATAGAGACAATTGTATTGACACCTAAAAAAATAGAGGATGTTTTTTCATATACTAAATAAAGGTTCATGTTCCAAATTTATCATGGTTCATGTAGAATTATATTTATAACTAAAAGAATCAACTAATTCATTTTATTTTCAAGGATGGTAATTAATCTTATAGTCATAATCCTTAATCAATTCCAGCCGTCTTCTCTATCTCACGTTTAACTCTTTCTGAGTGAATATATACTTAAAACTATTATGATAATTATATATTTCACACATTACCCTATATAAATTATGTATCCAAAATTTTAAATCAAAAATCACAAAAACTAATTATATATCATGTTTAGGATAATTTAACTCATGTGGTTTCAGTTGATGTGAAGCATAAGCAATCACATGATCATTCTACATCAAAACACAACCAAGTCCCTTCAATAAAGCATCAATGTTGATGACAAAGTCACCATTTCTAGAGGGTAGGGAAAAAATTGGACCACGCAATAATATTTCTTTTAGTTTGTGAAAATAATTATCAAATTCTTTTTTTCATATGAATTTAACTCCTTTTAGAGTTAACTTAGTCAGTGGTATAGACAACCAAGAAAGTTTTTAAACAAACCACTGATAATATCCCACTAATCCAAGAAAACTATGAATATCTATGAAATTTATAGTTATTGGAAATTCCTTAATAACTATAATTTTAGCAGGTTCAATAGTCATTCCATATTTAGAAAAAATGTGCCCGAGGAAAGAAATCTGTTGCAAACAAAATCCACATTTACTAAATTTTCTATATAACTTATTTTATTTTAAGATTTGAAAAAAATCCTTAGGTGTATTTGTAACACCCCGACCCCAAAACTTGGAGCCAATGCATTAATTAATTATATTGGAATGATTATAAGAAATAAATACTGAAGGAATGATTAGTTTAGTAGTTTTGGAAGACCAGATTACATACATGATACCCAAAGTACGTTTGAAAAAATAGAAAATACAACATGATACATAATAAACTGAAATAAACTGCCTCCTTGAAAGCTTATTCAAGGTTCTCTTATTCATAACCTGAGGAAAGGAAACATAATAAGGGTGATTTAAAATTCCCATTAAGGGTTACATATAGTTTAATACTGAATAAAAAATAAGTGAATCATAATCAATTAGACATGACTAATATGGAATGATGAATAAATGAAAACACTTACCATTAAAAAGATGAGAATAAAAATGCATCCATAGATTTTGTCATTGTGAAAAACTCATGGAAAGAAATAAATGAATACTAAATAAAGATAATGAATATTATTTGGAATCCATGTATCTGGAACATGAACCATTATACCGTTGAGATGGTTTAAGTCTGTGGGTAGAAACCCATCTGATTTTTTTAGAAACAAACTCGAAGGGTTTATTGCCAACTAGTTTGCCTCATGAGACCTGTTGATGCATCGAGGGGATATAGAAGGCCCCACCAATAACTTCAGTCTAAATAATTATTTATAAAAAAATTAAATACAAGAAAAATATGAATTTTAAATATCCTTATAGAGTACAGGATACATATTCATCAATATTTTCATAGTTAAAGTAGCATTCAAAATAAACACTGTATGTGAAATGATATACGGATTAAGAAAATAATCATATCCATGATACAAGAAAATGGATATGTAATATAATTATAATTTCAAATGAAAAATTATCTCAAAGGGTAAGTAGATACACCACATACTAAATATTAGGTGCACAATACCAAGTAAGTCTCAATGAAATGAAAATTTAGACAAAGTCCCTTACCACATTGTAATCAATCTAATCATATGAGAAAAAATTAATAATCATGAAATTAATCATAGAATACCATGAATATAAAAAATAATAATGATATTATATATCAAATTTTAGTACACATAAACCACATAAAATAAATAAGTGGCGAATAATTGAAATCTCACCAAATTAAAAGAGAGATGAGAAACCCCTTACCTTATGCCCGAATGTGTTCTTAGATTGATCTTAATGACCTGAATAATCAAATTTATCTTGATTAATTAATAATTAAATAAAATCATATACATGTAATTTATTTATTATAACCTTATTAGGTTCATTCATGGCATTTTTTATGGGTTTAATAGGTTCAATTTTATTGTTTTGGAATCATTTTCTTCCTTGGTTTTCATGATCAGTTTGCTTGTATATGAGTATGAAAGTTCATGTAGAATGGAAATTGAAATCCATAATTGAAGTTATGAGTTATTAATGATCATAAATAAGGTTAAAGTATTGTATAAATCTTTTGGTTATTTTGGGGGAGGATGAATCATTATACAAAATTTTAATGACAAACTCTCAGATTATTTTGATGGTTTTTTGATCACCATGAACCCATTTTGTTTTATAATTAAATACCATGTGTAAAAAATTATCCCAGAACATTAAATAGGATATATTACATATTTAATGATCTGGTTCAAAAATAAAAATGGTTTCATGAACATAATTTAATATGGTAATAAAAATTAAAAAACCATCGTCCTTGAATGTGGTAAATTAACACATCTCAGAGAGTGTTTTTATTTTTAGTATAAGAGGAGGGGGAAAAGAGAGATTATGATGAACTATTACATTAGAATAATAAAATTCTAGTTCATGTAAGGTACTGGAATTATTATATCATTTGGATTATGGGAGGTGAGAAGATATCAATGAAATAATGGAACTTGTAAAAGAAGTTGAAAAAAAAGGAAGAGAGGTTCACCTCTTGAGTACTCCTCCTTGAGAATCTCCTTAAGGTATTTGTTTTTGGCCTTTTGGTGAGACTAGAAGGTATTGGACGTGGGGGGAGGACTTGGGAAGTGTATTTGGTATAACTTAGTTAAGGCTCAAATCTTGAGTGGTTTGAGAGGAAGAGAGGGTGAGGGGTGGTTTATATAGTGGAGGGGAGGAGGGATTTTCTTAATATTTTAATCATTAGTTTATTATTTTTCCCTAAGACAAGAAATAATGATGATTTCATGACAAAAAATAGTAATAAGTGCATGTGAGTTTGAACCATGTTTTCTTACCGTATTAGAAAATAATCCATGACTCAATAAATCATGTATTTGGCATTTATCATAATTTATCATATTTTTACTATTCACCAAAAATTCAAGTATTTCAGAAAAATACGAAAAATTAACCCTAAAATTTTTTCAATATGTAGAATCCAAAAATGAACTCCAATTTTCAAAAATAATTTTATAAATATGATAATTTTAATTTTTAATTAAAATCATCATTTAATCAAAAAATACCAACACTTAAAATACTCACCTTCATTTTTAAGGTGTCTAAATTTTATTTACACTTTCAAGGTTATGGTTAAAATTAATAAGGTTCATATTACTATTCATAAGGGTAGGTTACTATTCATAAGGGTAAGTTACTATTCACTAAAAAATAACTTGATTCTATCAGACTCTAAATATTACCCTGATCATAACCATGTATGTCTGTTTTTGGAAATTCAAAACACAGAAGTGGAAAAATTAAGTTTAATGACTAGGTTATGACTATATCCTATAAATAACCAAGTTTTGTTTCATAGAGTCTTAGTGATTCATGAAATATAGGTTATCTAATGAATTGAATGTATTTAAGAGAAACATACCATAAAATGTTTGTGGTGTTATATTCTTTGCACCTTTGGAAATTTCATCCTCAAAATTTTTCATGTATAAATCCCTTTAAAAATATTTGGGTGGTTCTTATTCATAACATCCTCAGGTACCCATGTTGCTTCCTCCATTTAATGGTTTCTACAAAGAACCTTTACTAGTTTAATTCTCTGATTTCTCAATACCTACTCCCTTGTGTCAAGAATCTCAATAGGCTTTTCACAGTATGAAAAACCAGGTTCCAGATCTATTTCTTCATAGGTGAGTACATGAATTGGGTCTAACATGTATTTCTTTAACAATGACATGTGAAACACATTATGAAATTTGGAGAGACTTGGTGTCATTTCTAAATGGTAAGTTACAACTCCAATTCTTTCTAGAATTTCAAATGGTCCGATGTACCTAGGGATCAGTTTCCCTTTCTTACCAAACCTTAAGACACCCTTCCATGGAGATACTTTTAGAAAGACATGATCTCTTACTTGAAATTCAAAATCCTTTCTCCGGTTGTCAGCATAACTCTTTTTACTACTTTGGACTACTTTAATATAGGCCTGAATTTTCTTTACCTTTGTAGTTGTCTCTTCAATAAGTTCTGGGCCTATAAGTTTCCTCTCTCCAACTTCATCCCAACAAGTTGGAGTTCGACACATCTTACCATATAATGCTTCATATGGTACCATTTAAATACTATAATGGAAACTATTATTGTAGAAAATTCCACCAAAGATAATTATTGATCCTACATACCTTTAAATTCAAGATATAATGATCTCAACATATCTTTCAATGTTTAAATATTCCTTTCAGACTGTCTGTCAGTTTGGGGGTGATAACAAATACTCATATGAAGCTCAATAACCAAAGACTTATGAAGACTTTTCCAAAATTTTGATGTAAATTTGGGATCTTGATCAGACACAATCGATATAAGTGAACCATTAAGTCTTACAACTTCATTAATATAAAGTCTTTCTAAGCGCTCAAGTGGTAAATCCTCTATTATAGCAAGGAAATGTGCTGATTTTGTGAGACGATCAACAATTACCCATATTTCATCATTCTTTCTAGGTTTCCTTAGTAGTCCTATGACAAAGTCCATCATAATGTCATCCCACTTACACATAAGAATAGGAAGAGGTTTCATGAACCCTCTAGGATGTTGCCTCTTGTCTTTCAATTGTTGAAAAACTAGACACCTTTACACATAGCCAGAAATTCCTAGCTTCATGTTATCATACTAAAAATGTTCCTTCAGATCTCTATACATCTTGGTGCTACTAGGGTGTATAGAGAAATTTGTGCTATGAGACTCATCTAATATTTCCCTTTTTATCTTAGGTACTGATGGAACACATAACCTCCTTCCAAATTTTAGTACTCCACCCTCATACACGAAGTCTGCCAATCTTTCATCCTTAACAGCTTTAATTTTCTTTTTTAGATTCTCACCATCAGATTGAGATATTTTTATCTTCACTAGTAAATATGGTTTAGTAATCATTTGAAAAAGGAATGATGTTTCCCCTTCCTTAACAATTCCCATATCCATCTTTAGCGTATCCATGAATATAGGATCTCTCTCAATCCTTATTTGGGTCATAAGTCTATGATATTTCCTACTTAATGCATCTTACACCTTATTTTCCTTTCTTGGGTGTTAGTGTATTGAACAATCATAGTCTTTGAGTAACTCGATCCATCTACTTTGCCTCATAATGAGTTCTTTCTATGTAAAAATGTATTTCAAACTCTTGTGATCTATATATATCTCACATATTTCACCATATATATAGTGTCTCCATATTTTTAGAGTAAAAATTATGGATGCTAACTCAAGATCACGAGTTGATAATTTTGTTCATGTGTCTTAAAATATCTTAATGCATAACCAATAACTTTATCATTTTTCATAAGGATGCAACCCAATACATTCTTTGATGCATCACTTTATATAAAAAATCCATTATTTACCAAGGGAAGAGTCAAAATTAGAGCATTGAATAATCTTCTTTTAAATTATTCAAAACATTCTATACATTCTTTATATATACAAACTTAACCCCTTTATGTGTGAGCTTGGTTAGCAAGTTATCCAGTCAAGCGAAATTCTAAACAAAATGCTGATAGTAACCTGCTATGCCAATAAAACTACGTACCTCGGTTATGTTCATTAGCATGGTCCATTCTTGGATTGAATTTTTCTTCATAGGATCAACTAAGATTACATCCTTAGAGAAAATATAGAAAAGAAAAGAAACTAATTGAAGCCAAAATTCAAACTTGATAAACTTCCCATATAATTCATTTCTTCTAGTAGTTTTCAGAATAATCCACAAGTGATTCTCATGGTCTTCATAACTTTTGGAGTATACCAAGATATCATCAATAAATACCATAAAAAATTCATCAATATATTCCTTGAAAACCCTATTCATTAAATCCATGAAAATTGAGGGCGAATTAGTCAATCCAAAAGGAATTACTGTAAACTCATAATTCCCATAATTTGTTCTAAATAATTTTTTATGAATATCTTCTTTCCTCACACATAGCCGATGATATCCAAATCAAAGGTCAATCTTCAAAAAATATTGGACTCTATGAAGTTGATCAAATAAATCATCAATTTGAGGAATATGATACTTATTCTTTATTGTAATAGCATTGATCTCCCTGTAGTCAATGCACAGCCTCATAGATCCATCTTTATTCTTAACAAAGAGAACAGGGGATCCCCATGGAGAAACACCAGGGAGGATAAATCCATTATCACTTAATTACTATAGTTGTTTCTTGAGTTATACTAATTCAAAAATTTCCATTCTATAAGGAGTTTTTGATATAGGTCTTGCACCATGAATTAAATTAATAGAGAAATCAACTTCCTTCTCTGGAGGATGTTCAGGTAAATCCTCCAGAAACACATCAACACATTATTTCACAATATGTACGTTCTCTATTTTAACATTCCTTTCCTCACCCATAGTTATTTCAATCCATTACTCACCAATAATTGAATTCAGTAGATCTACTGGGGGTGGATCTATATAAGAATTAGCTGGTGAGGTTTTTTCCCTAAAGATAAGGGATTTGACACCGTTATAAAAAATCATAACTTACCTCTTCCTACAATATATTTTCATATCATATCATGAAATCCAACTCATGACAAGGATTATATAAAAGTCAATCATGGGTATGCTGATAAGGTTAGAAACTAAAGCACATTTATGAGTCACGAGGGGGACTAATCAACACATATTTGATGCAATGATATATCCCTTAGGAGTTTTGACTGATAAATATTTTATTAAATAAAATTGGAAATGTCTAATTTTCTTAGAAAACTGGGAATATATAAATGAATGTTTTGATCTAGAATCAAATAAAGCATTGGCTATGTTTGACCAAACAATTAAAGTACCTACCACCATATCATTAGGAACTTCAACCTCCGCGGTTGTAATAACATAAGATTTCCCTTGCTCTCGTGGCCTTTTCTGAGGAAAGTTTCCTTGGTGCTTAGGAAACTCATTTTCATAGTGTCCCATATATCTACAATTGTAGAATTGAACATCATAAACTTGTTTCATCCCATTGCATTCATTATATCTATGACCCTTTTCTTTACACCTATAGTAGACTCCCATGTCCTTCAATTATTTCCTAGGATGAATCTTTCCATAGTTCTTGCATAATGAGAATTGATTCATTACCTTCTTATTCTTTGGTTCTTCACCTTTTCCATGGTTATCAGAGTACCACTTCTTATCTTGGTTTCCCTTGAACAAATTTGATCTAGAAAATTCCTTCTCTATTTTGATGGCATTTAATGAAATTTCATCATACGATGAAAATGTTTTAGAAGCCAGTTCCCTTAGAAGACATGGATTAATACCTTCAAAGAAATGATCAATCTTGTCTTCTGAATCACGTACATAATCTATAGTATACCTGAATACTCTTGTGAAGGAATCCTCATACTCCGTAACACTCTCTTCTTCCCTTTTCTTTAGGCTAAGGAATTTCCTCTTCATTTCAGTTATTTTCTCACGAGGGAAATATTTTTTGAAGAACATTTCCTTAAAAATCCTCCATTCCATATATTCTATTTCTTCTTCCTCCATGGTATTCTGGATCAAGGACCACCATTTATCAACATCACCCTTGAGACAATATACTTCCAGCACTACCTTTTCATTTTCATTTCATCTTAATGATAGGAATATATTTTCAAGGGACTTGATCCACTGCTCAGCTACCACTAGGTTAATAGTCTCACTAAAATATGGGGTCTTGTGTCATATGAAACGATCCAACACAGGTATAGCATGGTTATTCGTAATAGCCTGAGTAAGTTGTCCCAATATGGTCATGATCTAATTCGCTCCAACTCTAATTGTGTTGAATTACTCAGTGGAGAAATCCCTACATTTTCTGCAGGTATTGATTCCCCTTCTTCGATTAGGATCCCCCACTAAACAATGACATACACTAAATTAGGCCATAATTCATAATTTCTAACTAGCATACACTTACATAATATGAAAATTTATGCACAACTAATCTCATAATCATAAATATTTTTTCTATTTACTTTTAAATCCTTCACAATGTTTTGTAAAGAAAATGTGAATTATCCTAAGCATATCCCATGAGAGTGTCAAACCAGGTGTGCAGTAAGGCCTACTATTATGTACCAAGATACCATAGGTCAAGCCCGAAATTACTTTTCAGAGTTGTTACTCCTAGGTACATCTGTGCTAGAACCACATCCACTTATAGTATCCAGACATGGACGTATTTTCTAGGAAGATCTATATAGTCTCTACCTTAGCAAAATTATAGGATATTACTCTATGATTATCCTCAATGTCTATCTTAGGGTTTTCCTCTAAACTATGTTTCCTAAATCTAGTTTCCAAGGTTGATTCTAAACTTCTTTTGATACCAACTATAACACCCTGACCCCAAAAACTTGGATCCGGTGCATTAATTCATTATATTAGAATGATTACAAGAAATAAATCCTGAAGTACCAACTAGTTTAGAAGTTTTATAAGACCATATTACATACATGATACCCAAAGTACATTCATAAAACTAGAAAATACAACATGATACATAATAAACTGAAATAAAATTCCTCCTTGAAAGCTTATTCAAGGTTCTCTTCTTAATAACCCGGGGAAATGAGACATAATAAGGGTGATATCAAATGCTCAATAAGGGTTACATATAGTAGAATCCTGAATCAATAATAAGTTAATCATAATCAATTATACATGACTAATATGACATGATGAATAAATGAAAACACTTGCCATCAATAAGCTGATAATAAAAATGAATCCATAGAATTTGTCATACTGAAAACCTCATGGAAAGAAATAACCGAATACCAAATAAATAGAATGATTATTATTTTGAAATCATGTATATGGAACATGAACCATTATAATATTGAAATGTTTTAAGTTTATGGGTAGAAACCCATCTGATTTTTTGGAAACAAACTCGAAGGGTTTTTCACCAACTAGTTTGCCTCATGAGACCTGTCGATGCATTGAGGGGCTATAGAGGGCCCCACCCATCACTTATAGTCCAAATTATTCTTTATAAAAAGATTTAATACAAGAAAAATATGCCTTTTAAATATCTGTATTGAGTAGAGGATACAGATTCATCAATATTTCCATAGTTAAAGTAACATTCAAAATAAACACCGTCTGTGAAATGATACATGGCTTAAGGAAATAATCATATCCATGATACAAGAAAATATATATTTAAAATAATTATAATTTCAAATGAAAAATTATCTCAAATGAGTATTTGATACACCACATAAGAAATATTAGGTGCACAATACCAAGTAAGTCTCAATGAAATGGAAATTGAGACAAAGTACCTTACCGCATTGTAATCAATCGAATCGTATGAACAAAAATTAATAATCACCAAATTAATCACAGAATAACATGAATATAAATAGAATCATGATATTATATATCAAAATACAGTACACATACACCACATATAAAAAATAAGTGGCGAACAATGTAAATCTCATGGAATTAAAAGTGATATGAGAAACCCCTTACCTTATGCCCGAATGTGTTCTTCGGCTGATCTTAATGACCGGAATAATCAAATTTATCTTCATTAATTAATAATTACAGAAAATAATCTACATTTAATTGATTTAGTATAACCTTATTAGGTTCATTCATGTTCTTTTTTATGGGTTTAATAGGTTTAATTTTACTATTTTGGAAGCATTTTCTTCCTTGGTTTTCATGATCAGTTTGCCTGTATGTGAGTATAGAAGTTCGTGTAGAATGGAAATTGAAATACAGAATTGAAGTTATGAGTTATTAATGATCATAAAAAATTTTAAATTATCATATAAATACTTTGGTTATTTTGGGGGAGGATGAATCATTATACAAAATTTTAATGATAAACGCTTGGATTATTTTGATGGTTTTTTGATCACCACAAACTTATTTTGTTTTATAATTAAATACCTTGTGTACATAATGATTACAAAACATTAAATAGGATATATTACATATATAATTATCTGGTTCAACCATAAAAATGGTTTCATTACTATAATTTAATATGGTAATAGAAATTAAAAACCTGTCACCCTTGAATGTGATAAATTAACACATCTCAGACGGCGTTTTCAGTTTTAGTATAAGAGGAGGGGGAAAAGATATATGATGATAAAATATTACATTAGAATAATAAAATTACATTTTATTTAAGGTAATAGAATTATCATATCATTTATAAGAGGGTAGGTGAGAAGAGAGCAACAAAATAATGGAACTTGTAAAAGAAGTCGAAAGAAAAAGGAAGAGAGGTTCACCTCTTGAGTACTCCTCCTCGAGAATCTCCTTAAGGCCTTTGTTTTTGGCCTCTTGGTGAGACCAGAAGGTCTTGGACGTGGGATGAGGGATTGGGAAGTGTATTTGGTAGAACTTAGGCAAGGTTAAAATCTTGAGTGGTGTGAGAGGAAGAGAGGGTGAGGGGTGGTTTATATAGTGGAGGGGAGGAGGGTTTTCTTAATATTTTAATCATTAGTTTATTATTTTTACCTAAGATAAGTAATAGTGATGATTCCATGACACAAAATAGTAATAAGTTCATGTGATTTCTAACTAAGTTTTCTTACCTTAGTAGGACATCATCCATGATCAATAAATCATGTATTTATCATTTATCATAATTTATCATATTTTACTATTCACCAAAAATTCAAGTATTTATGAAAAATACCAAAAATTCACCCTAACCATTTTTTGATTTTTATAATCCAAAAATGAACTCCATTTTTCAAAAATAATTTTATAAATATGAGAATTTTAATTTTTAATTAATATCATCATTTAATTTAAAAATACCAACCCTTAAAATATTCATCTTCATTTTTAAGGTGCCTAAATTCTATTTACACTTTCATGGGAAAGGTTACCATTCATAAGGATCATATTACTATTCATAAGGGTAGGTTAATATTTATAAGGAGAAGTTACTATTCACAAAAATTAACTTGATTCTATCAAACTCCAAATATCATCCTAATCGCAACCGTATATGTTTGTTGTTCAAAATTTGAAACAAAAAAGTGGAAAACTTAAGTTTAATGGATAGGTTATGACTATATCTTATAAATAACCTAGTGTTGTTTCAAATGGACTAAATGATTCATGAAATATAGGCTATCTAACAAATTGAAAGTATTTAAGAGAAACATACCATAAAATGTTTGGGGTGTTATAGTATTTCATTATCCTAATGAATTTTAGAATATACCAATATATAATCATTAAAAAAACTATAAACTTATTCAAGAACTCTTGAAAAAATCTATTCATAAGATCCATAAATATTGCTAGTTCATTAGAAAACACAAAGGATATAACTATAAAAACACAATGTCTGTATCTAGTCCAAAATATTTTATTCAGAATATCTTCCTCCTTCACCTTCAACTGATGATACCCTGACCTGGGATCTATATTTGAAAATACTATGATCCCTGGATTTGATATAACAAATCATCAATATAAGGAAAATGATACTTATTCTTAATAGTGATGTTATTAAAGGATATATAATTAATGAAAAGTCTCATTGAACCATCATTATTTTTAACAAATAAAATAGAATCACCCTATGGTGAAGTTATAGGATGAATGAAATCCTTATATAGAAACTCCCACAACTGATTTTTCAATTCCAAAAGTTCTAATTGAACCATTCTATAATGGGATTTTGAAACAATCTTAGCATGAAGAACTAAGTCAATAATAAATTTAATCTATCGATCAAGAATAAAACCATGAAAATCACTAGTAAATACATCCACATTTCATTTACTACTGGGACATCACTAATATGAACAATTTATTTATTTTCAATAACATGATGTAGGTAACTTTTAATACCATCTCCAATCAATTTATCAGCTTCTTGGTAGGTTATCAAAGGTATGAAATCATTGAATAGAACATTCTTTTATCTGTAATACATCTTATAATGATAAAATGAAATCCAATCCATAATAAGAATAACATAAAAATATACTAAAGGAAGATTAATAAGATATTTAGGGAATAAAATACCCCTAATAAAAATAGTGATATTATTATAAATCTTTGTTTATTTAATATTTACTCCCATAGTTTTCACCAGAGTTTTATATATTATTTTCATGAGGTGATATTCCCATTTTATATAAAAATTTCTCATAAATAAAAGAATATGAAGATCCAAAGTCAAATAGGGTATGGTCATAATTCAGATAAACAAGAAACATACCTATCAAAACTTCATTAGATGGATCAACTTCAACCATAATAGTAAAAAGTGATTTCCACACCTTTTTTCTTTTTATCATGATCTTTTCCACCCCAAGTTACTAACTTCAGAAACACATTATCATAATTCCAAAAATCATTATAATTAAATCATATTATTGCTAGACTTTCATTATTTTTTTGATCATTTTCCTTTCTATCATGAGCCACATGTCAAAATTTTTTACATCAGAAACACTTCCTAGATTTTATAAGACATTATATAAGATTATTTTTTCTACACTTATCACAAAATGGGAAGTTTATTTTCTTAGATCCATATTTATTTAATATATTATTTACCATTTATTTCCATATAAACATTTTCCTCTACTTATTTTCTTAGGATATATTATCATTGATAAACTCAATTTCTACCTTCTCAGCACATCAGAAAATTTTCTAATAAATTTTGAATTCATGAGAATCTAATTCCATTTTATATATTAGTTTCAATCCTGAGTAAAAATGATTAATTTTTCTATAAATATCCATGATAAAATTCTGTGTGTACCTTTACAATAGGGTGAAGTTTACTTCATACAAGACCACTGAATCTTTCTCCATCTGCCTCAATTCCAAGATTTTTTTTCCATCCTAAGTCAAAAATCCTCAAAAAAATAATCACCATTGGAAATCCCACTTTTACCATTGCTTATATCCCAATGGTTTGGGAATGGCTATGTATACTAACAGTTTTCTTAAAACTGTTGGCATAGAATATTTTGTAAATATTTTTACCAACGGTTTGTATAACCATTGGTATAGGCCTTAGTATAGGCACTTTTACCAACGGTTTGTGTGAACCATTGGTATATGCCTCACATTTTGCTTAATTTTACCAACAGTTTGTATAAACCATTGGTATAGGCCTTACTATAAACATTCCCAATAGTTTTTAAAAACCATTGGGAAAGTTTTCCCCGAAATGTAGATCAGGCATCCAGTTCCCCCTCCGCTTGATTGCAGGTCCCCCTCCGCTCGATTGGTGCCCTAAATCGAATCTCTCTCTTACCCAGCCTTCCAAACTTCTTCCACTGATTGATCTATCTTCAATAAAGGAAATTTTTTCTTCTAAACTTCAAATCTGTAAGTGATACCTTGGTTTTATTTTTCTGCAACTATTTTTTATTCCTTGGTTTTGTTGTTCTGCAACTATTTTTTCTCTCTTTTGATCTGGCAGAAAAGAGAGCTTTGTGAACATTAATCATGGTTGTGGGTGGTCATTTAGGATGTACGATAGTATTCCTTAATTTTACTTGATATATCCAATAGTATTATTGATTTATGTTCAATTGGATTATCTTTGAAAAATTATGTTGTTTAATAAGTTGTTTTTAATGGTTGTAATAATGACTATATGGTATAAGGGTTCACATGGTTTGTATAAGGGTTCACATGGTGTCTAAGATAATCTAGTGTCCTGGTAATGTACACAGAGTACATTACTTGGATAGTCATGTAAATATACATGGCCAATCCCTTATGGTGAAAAGTATGTTTGGCCAATGGGGTGCTGAAAATGTCCCATTTAAACATGCCTTAGTTTCATGGGTATGACTATATGATGTGTTGGCCATACTATAGAGTGGGTAGTAATTAGCTCACCCAAAACACTTTCATCCTTGAAATCCAAGACTACATGGTTAAATGGAAGAACCCATGTTCTAATGAGATGCCTAACCTGGTTTCTAACTCACCTCACCTAAACATAAACTAGAACACTGGTTAAATGCAAGAACTCATCTTAAACATACACTATAACATTGGTTAAATGGAATAACCCATCCTCGTTACTGAATTCCATACACATATGGACAAAAAACTATTATTCATGAACATCCCTATAATGTATAGGCTTTTTACAAAACACATATCCCTTAAATTTCATGAAATTCCAGTAGACACTGATATAAAGTTATTATGTTTACTGGTGGAAGCTTCATAGATTTGGATAACATATTCTCATAATTATAGATTAGAACCCCATTCGGTGTTTTTAGTTCAACCCAACTCCACACATGAAAAAGAAGATCCTTATCCATAAATAAAACCAATGTAAATATATAAATGGTGATTCATATCAGTATAATTAATAAATTTCCTTAGGAATTATTAATCCATTAGGATGTTCTCCCGATACCTCCCTTGTTGGCTTTCAAATTCAATTATCCTCGTTTAACACCACTTTGAGGAATCTCTTCATTTACAATTATGTGTCGGTTATAGGATATTCTGAAATATTTATCTTCTATATGAATTGGATCTATTTAATTAGAAATTTCAAAACCCTCCATAAAAATACTACTCCTAACACTTTAGTTTTCTTTTCTAAACCCAACTATTTAATTTTAGAACACTTCGAAGAGTCTTATTACATAGGAAAACTTGATTTTCTTCATCCTTGAAGGTCGTGAACAACATCAGAATTGCAAAAACTATGTCATCGTTTTTAGCATTTGTAGTAGATTCATAATATTTTCATTTGTTTGAAGAAAAAAAATCATATTTAAGGTATTTTTAATTTCAATTTCATTTTTTCAGGGTGGGGAGGGGGAGTGTGCAGGTGGGGTGGGGGATGGGGTGGGGGATGGGGTGGGGTGGGGGGGGGGGGGGCTGTCCAGGTGGGTTCATGGTTGGCCAAGTTTCACAACCATTTTTTAATTATGAGGTAATTTTTATATTTTTTTGGTATTTTATTTTTCCCTTGTATTTACTTCAGTGTTTTTAGAGAAAATATAGTATTTTTACCCAACAATATGTGGTTCATGGTTGGAACACAGTTTAGTGAAATTGTGCCACATCCTAAGGGAAACTGGGTACCCAGGACAACATTTTTGATGTGTACGAGTCAACCCCGCCTCAATCCGATGCACGGTGTGGCTGATATCACTTAAAGTGTCTTGCTTTTATTTTAAATGGACACCATTTTAATTGAAAACAACTAACATATGAAAAACCAATAAAACACATTTGGATTGCATTGATAATTTAGGAAAATGATCCATGGGTCATTTTTGATGTGTACGAGTCAACCCCGCCTCAATCCGATGCATGGTGTGGCCGGTACCACTCAAAGTGTATCACTTTTATTTGAAATGGACAAGATTTTAAGTGAAAACAACAATTGGCATACGGAAAATATACCAAACACATTCATATTGTGTTGATACTTTATCACAATGATTCATGGATCATTTGTGACAGGTATGAGTCAACCCCTCCTCAATTCGAGGCACGATGTGACCGGTATCACTCAAAGTGTCTCACTTTTGTTTGAAATGGACAACATTTTACGTGAAAACAACTACTGGTATACGGAAAACCAACCAACCGCATTCAGAATGTGTTGATACTTTATCAAAATAATCCATGGGTCATTTGTGACATGTAATAGTCAACCCCACCTCAATATGAGTCATGGTGTGACCGGTATCACTCAAAGTGTCTCTCTTTTATTTGAAATGGACATAATTTTAAGTGAAAACAACTAGCATACGGAAAACTGATCAAATTAATTCTAATTGTGTTGATAATGTAGGACAACGATCCATGGGTCATTTTTAATGTGTACGAGTCAACCCTGCCTCAATCCGATGCACGATGTGGCCGGTAACACTCAAAGTGTCTCACTTTTATTTGAAATGGACAAGATTTTAAGTGAAAACAACAACTGGCATATGGAAAACTGACCAAATGCATTCAGATTGTGTTGATACTTCAGGACAACGATCTATGGATAATTTTTTACAGGTAAAAGTCAAACCCGCCTCAATTGAAGGCATGGTGTGACTGATATCACTCAAAGCGTCTCACTTTTTTTTTGAAATGGACATCATTTTAAGTGAAAACAACAACTGACATATGTAAAACTGATCAAACGCATTTGGATTGTGTTGATACCTTAGCACAATAATCCATGGGTTATTTGTGACATGTACGAGTCAACCCCACATCAATCAGAGGCACAATGTGACCAGTATCACTCAAAGTGTCTCTCTTTTATTTTAAATGGACAGGATTTTAAGTGAAAACAACAACTTGCATATAGAAAACTGGCCAAATGCTTTCAGATTGTATTGATACTTTAGGAAAACTATACATGTGTCATTTTTGACGTGTACGAGTCAACCCTACCTCTATCCGAGGCACGGTGTGGCCGGTATTAATCTAAGTGTCTCACTTTTTTTTAAATGAACAATATTTTAAGTGAAAATAACAACTAAAATATAGAAAACTGACCAAACGTATTTGGATTGTGTTGATACTTTAGGAAAATGATACATTGGTCATTTTTTATGTGTATGAGTCAACCTCGCCTCAATCTGAGGCATGATGTGGTGGAATCCTACTCTGATCAATAGATCGCACCATACTTGTACCATTTAGTGTTCACAGCCTTAAGAAAATTAATATTATTCTCACTAAGGTCAATAAACTTACAATTTCATTATTCTAGACCATCACAAGTTGAAATTCTGATCATTTTAGTTCTTCCTAAATTTTAAATCAAGTAAAGAGTTCCATAATTTACTCATTTTGTAACGACCATGGAACCATGGGTTAGTTTCCATACCTCATTTTCAAATTTAGTTTCATAGCATGCATCATCAAACTTTCTCTTTAGATTTAGAAAGAAGAAAATCACTCCCTAATAAAATCCATTTTTAGATGTTTTTCATTTTCTATAAATGTTGCTTTTGTTTGAGGATAAATCATATTTGGGTGTTCTTTCGTTGTCAAAAGATCTTATTATGATCCTCAAAAACCTAACAATTTCAAAAATTGAGGGGTTTTATTTCACAACATCAAGAAAGTGTAGCGAGGGAATATGATGCCACTTGTCAAAGTCCTATGGTATGATGGTTGGGTTAAAGAGTGTATTTGGGGCATGATTTAGTTGGATCCAATTTTTTTGAGGATATTATGTGTCGTCACTTTTATTCTCACTATTAAGCATGAGAGGGTCTCATCAATTGTTTTTATCATGGAATAAAGAAGTTTCTCCCTTACATTAACTAGTAGTACACCATGTATGACTATAACCCATCCTGGAAGGGGACTGTTTTTTGTCAACCTCATATGAATCATGACACACTCTGGATCAGACACATGTTCAACATCCACTTATTCAACCAATTTGGACATGATCACTATGCGTATAAAAACCAATACCCAAGTATATTATGTTATTACCACTATAGTGTCTACCAACAAAGCCATTACCATTCACCCAATATATGACATTAACACCCCTACCTCCTTCATCTTTCTTCTTAGTGCATCCAAACTGACATTTCCTTTACAAAGAACATATTCCATTTCAAATTTGAAAATCTACTAGTATTTTATCCAACACATCTGAAAATGATTTAGTTCATATTAGAATAAATTATATTACTATGACATTCAGTTTGTATATATAACATGTCTCTAATCAAAGAGGTTGTGTCTCTAAAATTTACACTCATCAACGATAGTCGCAAACTCTTTTTCATGAGTTGGGTAGTTTCACTCATGGGGTCATAAGTGATGAGACTCCTAAGAAAATACCTTTTCACCATATATTATAAAAAATAAAAGTTCAATGAAAAATGCATCACAAATCATTACATACCCAAATCTAGGATAAAAAAGGGATTTGAGCTAATTTCAAACTCTTATTCAACTCTAATAAGTATTTCTCAGACTATTCTATCTATTAGAATTTGATGGGGAGGTGGGGGGACTGTGCTGGTTGGTGGGTTGTGCAGGGGTGAGGTGAATTACTAATGGAAGAGTGGTTGTCATATGAAAATTGAAATGGGTGTAAATAATGTTTGATTTATTGAAACTATTATTAAACTCTAATGGAATATTGTTTTCATATGAAGATTGAAATAGGGAATTGTATTATATGACATGGTTGGAAGAGTTTGATGGTTTTATGTGTTTTTTTGTGCTATTGAAGGTGTTTTTATGTTGTTTTAAGTCTGTTTGTATGTGTTTTTGTGCTATTTTTTATGCAGGTGTATACTGGAGGGGATATTTGAGGGGATGTTGTGCAATAGTTCTGGAAATACACAATACCAATTGTTTTTAACTATTGGTAGATGTGTGAATACTTAAGACATTTACCAATGGTTCTTAAGAACCGTTGGTAAAAGTCTAGATAAATTTTATCCCAATGGTTCATAACCGTTGGGATATCTCACCTCTATACCAATGATTTACATAAAACTGTTGGTATATGTCTATTGTCCTGGCTTACTTGGCTACGGTTTATAAAACTGTTGGTATAATTTATACCAACGGTTTTACAGCCTATACCAACAGTTTTCAACCGTTGGTATACCTTTCATTTCCAATAGTGAATTCTCACAGAAAATATCCTTAAATACATCCCATTCTAAGGTATCATCCTCTTCCCTTTCTCTAATATTCTTAACCATCAATCGCCATTAGAAGCCTTTAAATTCAAATTGACAAATAAAAAGAGTTACCTTTTGGTGATCTAAACAACCCTTGAATTCAAATATATTCTCTAAGGTTTTAATCCATCCCTCATCTACCATAGGTTCATATGATCCACTGAATGTGAGAGGGTTCTATTTTTTAAAATACTCCACTATAGACATATTCATTTGTGATGAATGAGGTTTATCTCTCACATGGATTCCACCACCATTTATATCCTATTTCAATTGATCCATCACAATGAAAAACTACTCTGTTGTAATTCCAACCATTCCAGATTGATGATTTAGAAGGATATCATCCTCTCAGTGCCTTCTTACTTCAGTTTCTCTATTTCCTCTGCATAAAACCATTATGAACATATATAGTTTTGATAAATAAATATGGTAATCTTAAAATTATTTATTATGATAAATATAAATTATAATCTCCTTATTGTATTTACTTTTATTATACTAACCTCTAAAATTATCTAAATCGACCTATGATACTAACTATAAGGAACAAATAATTATTCAACCCATAATTTCATTTTTATAAAATAATTAAATTTCTTTCATTTTAGGATATTTTAATATTTATAGTTTTAGATAATTAGTTCATAAATCTTATATAACAAACCCATATAATAAAAACAGTACACTTCCTCTTAGCATCCATTTTCCCACAATATAAAACTTTTAAAAAGAAACATATTATCTTTTCAAGATAAATTTTACTTCTTATTTATTCTTAATCATCCTTAAAACTTATAAAAAACATTTTAAAATGTGGGATGAGCACAAAAATATCAACAAGGGACACAATAATAATAAATAAACCCAATAATAAATTTTAAAACCATGATATCACAAAAAGATTTTTCCTTTAAAAAAATAAACTTTGAGCTCAAATAATAGTTTACTTACACATGGATTCAACTTTACTACCCAAAATTTTTCATAAAACATTTTATAATAAATCATAAAGTCAAAATCATAATCATTATGGTTACTTATAAAAAATGATAACCCATGAAAAACATCATCTTAAAAACATACATTTTTACCCTAAAAGAGCATAATCATTCCTTAAAAAATATCATAATATTACCTTTTGAAATAAAATTATTTCCATAAAAACTCATTATAAATAATAGAAAATTTATGTAGGTGCCTTGGGATATCATATTCTTATAACCTTTATAAGAATCCTTACAAGAACTCTTATAATTGGAATAACCATATGATCGAATTTTAACACAATTAGTTAGAGAACATAATCTTTACCTAATTCATTGGAGAGATATACTGGGATCACCTAATCATAAAAAATTCTAAAGGACCATAAAATGCATAAAACACATGAAATATTTCATTTCCATCATCAAAATCATAAATATATCCTTTTGAACAAATAAGTATTTTTTTTGGATATTGTTATATCCATTTTCTTTAAAAATCCATTTTAAAAAATAAAACACAAAGAAAAAAATATAAGGATGGTTTTTATTTTAATAAAACATATAATATTTTAAATTAAAAAACATCAAATAAAATTTATGGTGGTGGGAAAATCCATTGACTATGTATGTGTTAAAATAAAACATTCCTTTTGTCTTTTGTAAAAAAAGTCAAATACTTAAGAAGATACCTTTTGAATATCTTTGAAAGAATGTAAAAATTGATATAAAATTTCCTTTATAATTAATTTAATTTAGTTCCATACATAAAAATTATTTTTTTAATAATATGGATATGGAATAAAAATATTTATAAAATAAACCTTTAGAACATTTAAAATGAGGTTTTTAAAGTAAAGTGTCCCTTAACTCGAGTCCGAATCATCACTTATGCTCTTTATATAAATGAATAATAAACTTATGTTAATTATTTAATTTCTCAAGAACCTTTTTCTAGTTTATTGTTCCTTTTATTTTATTTATTATCATGTAATATTCAATTACTTTATCAATTAAATTCACATCAGACATTTTGACAATATTCAACTCATATGTCTAAAATGACTTCGGTAGGATGACTATGGTCAATGAATTGTTTAATACATCATCTCTATAATAATAATAATGATATAATTATCATTTTTATACATCAATTATATTTTTAAAAACAACCATGAAGTATGGTTATACAAAATTATCTATGTTACAATCACAGAGATGATAGACCGTACATACACATGAGTAACGTTTCCATTTTTCATTTCTAATTATGGAAATAAGGTAAGTATTATATTATATTTAAATAATGATTATTGTATCATAAATACTATATTATTTCTTTTAAATATACTTATATTTACCATCCATGTGTTGCGATATTGAAAAATAAATCACATCACTTCGTGGAGGTGGTAATCCACATGCATGCATGAACGATGTTATCATTTTTAAATGAATGGAAAGGTAAAAAATTATAGGATATATTAATTTTAAATAATTATAAATATTTAATTATTATCATATATATACATTAAATACATCATCATGAACATCCATGAGATATGGTGATGGAAAAAAATTACATCAGTTTGTAGGGCGGTAGTCCATCATACACATGAATGATGGTTTCACTTCCCATTTGATGAATGAGGATATGGAAATAGGATATTAAATTAAAATGATAACATTATATCATATTAAATATACTTATGTTACCATATCATCTTGTTTGTAAAATAGTTGAAGGATGTAGAATAAGAAATAAAACAAAAACGCTTGGTAAAAAACTACACCTCTTCTTCGGACGACCTCTTAAGGTTCACACCAAAAGTTTTCCTAGGTTTATTTTTTATTAAAAAAGGCTTATATAATGTGGGTAGGTATTTGAGGAAGATATTTGGATATTTATTGGACAAAAAGAGTTTTTAAGTGTGAATAAAAGAGGAGAGGGGGTGTCCTTTTATAAGGGAGGGGAGGAGCATTCTTGAGATTTTTTAAAGTATTAAATTAATATAAATTAATCATCATGTTAAAATGGAAAAAAATTAATATGATTAAATTATAATATTATAATGAGTATAAATAATCTCATATGATAAAAATTTAACAATTTTAAGTTGTGTTTTCACATTTATCTTTTTATTTTAACCCTTTTTTAACCCTTTTGATGATTACCGTGATAAATTTTTTTACAATTTAGGGGTCAAGATAGTTACTATAAAAGGAAAATTTTACTATAAATAGAGAATGGATAATATTTTAAATCATATAACAATAATGTTTTTCTAAATATAGTATTTTTATCAATTTTAAGTCATTTAATAAAATATTATTTATTATAAAATATCATTAATATCATTTTTTGGAACTATTCATTTAATTTGACTTTGAAAACTATGAAAACAATTGAATTAGAATATAATAAATTAAATAATCACTAATATTTTATATTTACCTATAAAATTTTCAAGATATATTTACTTACCCAAAAAATATTATTTTTATAGTTTTTAAAATCATTCACTTGATTTTTCTACTACCTGTAAAAGCACTGTGACGACGTTGCATAAGAATTTATGATAATTATTTCATCACTAAAAATTATAAATAAATAAAAATGATAGAAAAATTAATTTATATTTAAAATAACTATTCATAACTGAACATATGCTGTTTTAATCTCTATCACAAAATATTATTGATATTAAAAGAAAGAAAGTGACATTTTTGGCTTTATCTTTTACTTAAATATTATAATGGTCAAAATCAAAGACAAATGGAACCAATTTTACATATTTTTAAAAATTGGATGGAAATTGATAAATTAAACGCATAAAATATGATAAAGGTAAGTGACAAGGTTATTTTTTAGTCCTTATTATATATCTTTTAACTTCAATTACCTGATTTACCATTTGCATGGTAACAATTATTTACAATGGTGACTATTCATAATGATCAAATATAAAAGGGGTATATTTACCAAAATTTGAAATATTTATTCAAATTATGGAATAAATTTTTAAATATTCAATTTCTATAAGTGGTAGAAATTAATTTATGATTAAAATGTAAAACGAAAAGAAAAATAGTTTTTCAGAAAAATGCCATTTTAAGTATAAGAATGTTTTTGTGTCAAATTAAATCATAAAATTGATTACAATTTAATTAATTATATTATTAATAATATTATATAACTTATTTTACATTTTAATCATTTTAAAACAAAATATAAAATTTTTAATACTTGAAACAAAAATATAGTTTTCAATAAAAATCAGTATTTTTACTTTTCATTGGACAATCAATATTTTTAGAAAAATCACAAAATTTCACTATAAGATAAATTTTATATGTTCATTTAAAAAAATAATTTCATTTTTTTTAAATTTAAATTATAAAATATATAAATTAAACTTTTAAATAAAACCAAATAATGTTAGAAAATGAGTTTAAGAGGAATAAAACTATTTCCCTTTTAATTGAAAAATTACTTAATATAACTATGAACACAATAAGGCAATAAATTGAATATTAAATTCAACTATGTAATTAAAATTTAATATATTGAGATTTTAAACTAACACTTTGTTTGATAGTGTATATGACATGCAATAACGAGCTTAAACGAACCATGAAATATTTTTATTTTATTACCATTATAACCTTGTCATTGAATTGATGAGTATAAATAGTAGTAACCATATTATTTAATATATATAAAGGTACTAATAAATAAATTTATTTTATAAATTATTTGGAAATAAGAACTCATTTTTTAGTAAAGTCGTTTTATTCTTCAAAAATACAATTTCTTCCAAAATCTTATTTATTTATTTTTTATGACTGAATATTATAATTAATTTATAAAAATTTTATAAATTATATTTGATAAAAATGATATAATTTATCAATTTATTATTTAAAAATTATCTTAATGTGAATTTTTGGGACTTTTCAAAAAATATTGATTTCTTAGTGAATAGTGAAAAATTCTGATTTTTTATAAAACTGTTTTTTATTTTCATTAAATAATGTAATTTAAAAGTAGAATTATGATTTTAAATTGATATAAAATTAAAACAATATTTATTTATTTATATATAATCTAAATAATTAAATTTTAATAATCATTATACCTAATTTTTGTATAAGTTCATTTTTGGGCTTAAAAATGAATTTTTATAAAAAAACTGTTTGTTGTTGTGTTTTTTTGTTTTTATCTATAATTTATTTATTAAACCTATATAAATTTTAATATTTAAAAATTAATTCAATATTTGGAATCATGAGGTAATTTTTTTTAAATAGGTCACTTCTATTTATAGTCATTATGAATAGTAACTATATTAAATTTTCATCACTATAGTAAAGGTGAAATGAGTTAATTAGGGTTAAAAATATTGTGATAAGACTTAAAATTCATTAAAAAACTTGAATTAATTTATTAAAATGAGTCTATTTCATTCATAATTATTAAAAATTAGAAAATATGACCATATTTTTCTATTTATCTTTCATTTTGAGCTTTATAATATTTTAAGTAAAGGTAAAGTAAAAATTTTCACTTTCTTACTTTTAATATTTATAATATTTTTTTTGAAATGGATAAAAACAAACTATGTTCGGTTATAAATGGTATTTTAAATTTTAATTATTTTTTTCTTATGGTAATTTATTTTTAATTTTTAGTGATAAAATAATAACCTTAAATGCTTATGTAACACTAACAGAGTGCTTGTGCAAGCACTAATAAAATAAAGTAAATGATTTTAAAAACTCGAAAAGTAATATTTTTTGGGTGAGTTACAGAATAAAACTAATTTTATAGATAAATATAACATATTATGGATGTTTTAAATGTCCATATTCTAAATAAATTACTATATTTTTATCTTTAAAGTCAAACTAAATGAATAGTGTTAAAAATGACATTAATGAAATTTTATGTTAAATAATATTTTATCAAGTTATTTAAAAATAATAAAAATAATCAAATAGGAAAATTATGATGTGAAATGGTTTAAAATATCATTCCTTGTACATTTATGATCCAATTTTTACCTTATAAGTAAAATTATAACGCATTAATATCAAAAATGTTATTACCATGGTTAAGGTCAAAACTGGTTTCCCAAGGGGTTAAACCAAAAAGATAAGTTTTAAAATGACATCTAAACATAAATAAATTTTATTAGGTAATTATATTAATACCATATCTTTATTATATTTTAATAAATGTTATTTGGAAACCATTTTACATGAGGTAGACACATATTATATTATAATATTTCATGTATTTTCAAAAATGACATTAATGATATTTTATAATAAACAATATTTTATTAAATGATTTAAAATTAATGAAAATAGTATTTTTATCCAAGTGAACGGGATATATTCTAAAATATCAAAAAAGTTATATTTATGGGTAAATTATCCTTTTATAGTAACTTTCTTGACCACTAAAGAGTAAAAAATATTACTATCACCGTAATTATCAAAAGGTTTAATGAGGATTAAAACAAAGAAATAAGGGTGAAACCACCACCTAAACTAGTAAAACTTTTATTGGATGATAGGATTTAAAATAATCCCCATATTATATTATAATTATATCAATTTGGAGATATTTTAACATGAAAAATAGTTTATATTAATTTAATACTTTAATAAATTCTAAGAATGCCCCTTCCCACACTTATAAAGGGGAACCCCTATCCTTTTCTCTCCACACAACAAGATCCATTTGGTTTAGAGAATAAATGAAAAAATAAATTCCTAAAATCCATAACCACATTCTAGAGGTATTATTTTGGGTATAATACCAACCTTAGAGGGCTTAAGGTGTAAAGTAATTGAGGTTGTCTGGATAAGAGGTATAACTTTTAACTGAATGTTTTAGTTTTATTTCTTCTTCTACCTCCTCCAAATATTTTTTCAACCATGATTAAATAATAAAATAAATATATTACATATAATGAGATGTTATTATGAAAATTTAATAAGCTATACTCATCTAATATACCATCAAATGGTAAATGAAACCATCATTTGTGTGTACGGTGGATTACCACCTCATGAACCGATGTAATTCATTTTCCATCACCGCCTCTCATGAATGGTTATAATTATGGATTTAATGTATATATATGATATTAATTAAATATATATCATTATATAAATATAATATATTATCTAATTTATTACCTTTCCATCCAGTGAAAAAATGATAACATCGTTCGCGTGTACATGTGGATTACCACCTCCATGAAGCGATGTGATTCATTTTTCATGACCACATCACATGGATGCTCAATATAAATGTATTTAAAGAAATAATATGATATTTATGGAATAATAATAATACTATAAAGATAAAATTATACTTACCTTCTGTAAAGACCCGTAAATTTCAAGGAAATTTTTTTCTTAATTTTCTTTGAAATTTTACAAGAATGCAGTTTCAAACGGCACCTGATTCTGAGGCCCGGTGTGCCCGGAATCATTTTCCGAAGTTTGGCTCGGGTACGTTCAGTGAACGGATGAGCGGGTTTTTCTAAATTTTGAACCGGTGCTCGGAATCAAATTCCGAGGGCACCGATGGAATCTCAGCGCCGATATTTTCTTAGAAACTCCTATTCCGGAGTTGCGTTTGCTCGGGTGTGGTTTTTAAATTTTTGGGGTTAAGTTAAGAAATAAAATAAAGTGTGCGACAACTTTATTTTTATTTCACTTAAAGCCACTTGAAATACACTTAAAGCTGCTTAAGATGAGTTGATGCGGATAGGGTGCAATCCAAAATATCCTACCCTCTTGGTAGGATATTTGTGAGGTGGGACCCGCACGAGCCCCACCATTTCTTTTCCGCTAAGTAACGCACCCGCGAAAACCCCTATTAAATGAAAGTCAACTGGGGCGTTTCCTTAAACAATTAAACACTCCTATTAATTGGGCGGTTTATTTGTTGAAATAAATTCTATGAATTAATGGGTCGTTACTTAGTTTGTTTTACTTTTTGTTGGCATGTTAATAAAATAAGGCCAACACACCTTCTTCTTGAATGTTGTGTTAAACCTTTGGAGAATCTCTAAAGATCTTCCTCCCTCTTCGCGAAGAACACGAAGAATGCGAAGAACGCGAAGAACGCGAAGAACGCCGGCCTCCGACGAAGGGCGAAGAAGAACACCCGACCCCCGGAGATCGACGCGACGCCGACGCTTCTTCCGCAACGTTCTTTCCCCGCGACAAATCTTCGATCGTCCGTTGAGGTAAGAGAGTGCGGTCCTTTAAATTCCTTTGTGGTTTTTATCCTCAACATGGATTTAATTGTTATAATTAAATTCGTGTGTTTCTTTAACCCTCAGAGATCGTCAATGCGATGCCATTCCGCGACGACGCGACGCCCTTCCGCGACGACGCGACGCTCTTCCGCAATGCGACGATCACCTCCTACCGCGACGATCAATTCCGTGTAGAACTCTCGCTCGACGACTAAGGCGAGGTAGGGATTTTTATTTGAAAATAATATTCTATTCCCGTAGTTGTTTCCTTCTAAAACAAAGAGCCCAGTATCAAAGTGAAATTTTAATTTATTAAAATTGTATCTGTTATGTTTTCATGTTTTGATCATTATTTCCTGATTGTTATCACCTAACGCGGAGGGTGCGGGCCAAACAAACACGGCCCGAAAACCCTCCGCAGTTCTTCGTTGATGTGCGAAACGGCGGACGACGACAAAAAGTACCACAGGGACGATTTGTTTATTCCGCAGTGAATAACGGGACCCGGGAGGAGCTACGGCGCAGACGAAAGTGGAATCGGACCACCGGAGCAACTCCGGTGGCCCGCGGAATCCACCGGTGGCGCGGGTCGCCAGCGCGCCGCCGGAAGGAGCCGCCGCGGCCGACCAGAACTGAGACCGCGCGGGTCCGGCGAGACACGAGACGCGGCTTTGCCGCGTCCGCTGACCAAGCGCGGCCCCACGCGGGGCTGCGGCTCCTCTTCCAGCGGGGACAACACGCCCCGCGGTTCCCTCGCTCGGCCGCTTGGCCGAGCCGAGCCGACCCGCTGGCCGGGTCGCGCCCAGGCCAGTCCGGGCCGCCCCGGACGGGCCGGGTCGCGCCCAACCGGGTAGGACCCGGACCCGGGTCGGGTTGACCCGATTCGGGCCGACCCAGGGGGGTTGAGCCGGGTCGGTCCGGGCCTAGACCCCCCATTTCCGGACCTTTTCCGGTCTTTTGCTAATAACTTGAGATACGGACCTCCGAACGACGCGCCGTCAGTGGCGATGAGATCCTTGGATCGAGATGGTCATTTCACTATATCATACTCAAGGTTTCATAATTCTTTGGGTTCGGCCGGGTTGGTTCGTACATGAAGCCAACCGGGCCCTCGGAGCGGAAACACTCATATCTTGAGCTTCAGACGTTAGATTGACGTGCTGTTGACTTTGTTGTATTCCTATAAGTGAGACTGATCTATTGGTATACTCCTCCCGAGGTTTGGACACAGGTGGAGTGCGGTCGGGTTGGTTTTGCCTTAAAAACCAACCAGGCCCCTAGGACGAAAAAACCAATAACTCTCAGACCGGGCGTCCGATTGACGCGCCGTCTGCGACGTTGAGTTCCTGTTGGCAATACAGAACTTTTGGATACATCAACTCTGGACTATGTGTTAGTTGATGTATCAGCCTCTCGGCTCGTGGAGCGGACCCTCCCGAACGAGCTTGCTGTGTGCGGGAACCCTAGAGGTGGCTGCGACTGCTACTGTGACGACGACGACTGTGCAGAGATCCTCAGTGGATTCGACGGCAACGACTACAACACTCAGCGATCCTTTTTGGGTCAATGCTACCGATCCTGTGTGGGTCCGATTATGTGTGGGTCAGCGCTCAGTGGTCCTGTGTGGGCCAACGCCTATAGATCCTGTGTGGGTCCGATCCTGTGTGGGTCATTGCGAGGGTTAGTTACCTATCGATCCTTTGTGGGTCAGATCCTTTGTGGGTCATTGCAGGGGTTAGTACCTATCAATACTTTGTGGGTCTGATGGCTTAGATGGATCAGTGATCATCTCTATCGTTATTCGAAGAAGTATACCTGTGTGAGCTGAAACCCTGTTTTGCTTTCCTTTGTAGATTGTGTTGTGCTATCCTGTGCGGATTTATGTTTTTCTTTCCTTTGTGGATTGTGTTGTGCTATCCTGTGTGGATTTATGTTTTGCTTTCCTATGTGGACTGGGTTTTACTTGAGCTCAGATATTGGAGCTAAGTGAGAATTGATGACTTAGGTATATGTATGGGCATATACCTAAGCCGTGTCGGATGTTACTTCGTGATTGTATCTTTCCTTTGTGGATTATCCTTTGTGGATTATGGGAGACCTTCGCTGGTCTCAGGGTCCCTAATGAGTAGCTTATACTCACCCCTGCACGGGCTATGCCCACACTACGTTGTGTTGGTTGCAGACGACGGACATCGCTGATCGTGGTGGAGGCTTGCGGAGCAGGACAGTACCTGGAGGTGGACCACAGGGTGGGATGTACTCGGAGCGGTCGGCTGGACCCGAGGAGCTGTGGAGGCTATCTGTACCCACCCTTCAGGTGGGGCTTCTAGAGGACGACTCGATGTTGTGTCTTTTTCTTTCAGTTGCTGTTTTTCCCCTTTCAGTTGTACTTTACAGTTGAGCTTGTATTTCCGGCCCCCTTTACTTTTCCGCACTTACTATTGTACCAGCTTTTACTTAGTGTTTACTTTTTATGCTTTCTTACTCTGTGGTGCTTGTTTACTTTACAAAGGCAATGCCTTCCCTTTTTATCAGGATTTACGCCTTGGTGCTAGTCGCCAGCCTCTGGCCTATGGAAGGCGGGCTTGGGGTAGTCACGGCACGAGCCCCGAGGACGGGTCGTGACAAATTGGTATCAGAGGAGTTCGGTTCTACCGCATAATCTAATCTTTCTTCTATGTGAAGAAATAGTGTTAAATGTATTGGGTGTGGTTATCAGTCCAGGGAGTCCAGTGTTGGTGCGGCGACCGACGTATTCGTACACCAAGACCCTGACTTCTGATTTCCGACTTAATGCACGAAAACATTGATTGCATGTGTGTTTCCAGTTTTCTTTGTGATTACTTGTATCAGCTCACCAGGTATACTGTTCTGACCATGGTGCGCCTGTTTCCTTTTCAGGATGGCCCCACGATGGCAGCCAGCTAGGGTTCCGAGAGTTGTACATGACGACAGCCCGCTGAGCGATGAGGCCTCGGTGTAGGGCCCTTTGACAGCTGAGGCACCGGTGGTACCTTTACCTGCCGAGCCACCGATGATTCCAGCCCCATATGCTGATGATGCACGTCACCTCAGTGTACTTCATGAGTTCCAGCGCCCGCGACTGCCCAGGTTCTATGGGGAGATAGACCCCCAGGCAGCCGAGGACTGGCTGGAGGCAGTGGTACGAGTTTTCAGGCTAGTAAGGACACCAGCAGACCTCATGGTGATCCTCGCAGTGATCCTACTACACACAGCAGCGGGCCGATGGTGGAGCTTGATGCTCCAGGTGCACGATGAGGAATCACTCCTCTAGACAGACTTTGTGGGCCTCTTCCGCTTAGAGTTCATCCTGGCCACCCTCCGTGCGGTGCGCATCCAGGAGCTTCTTCAGCTGCGGCATGGCAGCTTGACGGTCGCCCAGTACTCGGCGAGATTTACCGATCTCTCTCGCTACTCGACAGACATGGTACGAGACCCATTCTTCCGGGCCCGGACCTTTGAGCAGGGTTTGAGACGTGAGATCAGGGCATCGCTGATCTCCTTCAGCATTCGAACTCAGGAAGGAGTACTGGAGCGAGCTCTTTTGATCGAGAGCTTCCTTTCTGAGCCTTCATCAGTAGCGAGACCTACCGCAGGGTGGCAGGTAGCAGAGTCTTCCACAGTAGGCAGCTGACGGATGACTCAGGTGTCCAGGAAGACCAGACCCTCATGCAGACGGCCTAAGGACACTGGCTCAATAGTGCAGGGCACACAGCACAGAGCCAGTCTTTCGAGAGGCAGGCAGTGCTACACTTGCAGCGGGCAGGGTCACATGGCTCGTGACTTCCTGACCCACCGTGCCGAGGAGCAGCAGACGGTTGAGGGGCCACCCAGGTAGAGGCAGAGGGTCGACCGTGGCTGTCCGCAGGGAGGAGGCGGACGAGGCAGAGGAGCTGGCCGAGCAACAGGTGGTGGGCGACGCTTTGAGGCTCTACCACCACCACCACCAGGAGGTCCACCCCGGCCACAGGGAGCTAGCGGGAAAGACAGGCACAACTCCAGGCAGTGGAGGCCTACGACCACGGTGCGCCCGAGATGATTCGAGGTACGATCTGTGTCTATTCCACCCTTTCTGCAATTCTTATAGACACAGGAGCGAGCCACTCTTTCATAGCCACTGCCCTTGTTCGGAGGTCGAAGATTCCGACAGAGCCGTTGGCTCGATCCTTACGGCTAGAGACTCCTACGGGAGAAGACTCGACGATTACGCACTGGTTCCGGCAGTGTGAGCTTACTCTAGGAGGCGAGAGCTTCGGCTGGGATCTTCTTGTAGCAACGTCAAGGCCTTACGACATCATCTTGGGCATGGATTGGTTATCTATAGTCCATGCACAAATTGACTGTATTAGGCGCAAGGTGCGATGTGTACGCACCGACGGGAGCAGGTTCACCTTCACCGGTGAGAAGGGAGCCTTCGCAGCATAGGATGGACTTTCGCAGAGGAGAGGACAACCCATCACTCATCAGTTGGCTAGCCTCATCCTAGGAGCAGTTGACGTGCGGATTCCTAGTTTTCCTGCAGTGGTGGATCAGTATGCGGATGTCTTTCCCGACGACGTTCCAGGGATACCTCCTCGCAGAGAGGTAGACTTTTATATTGACCTGTACCCCGGGATAGCCCTGATATCGACTCCAGCATATCGGATGGCCCCCGCTGAGCTTCGAGAGATACGGGTACAATTGGAGGACTTGTAGGAAAAGTGATTCATCCGACCCAGCGTTTCACCCTGGGCTTCCCCGATATTGTTCGCCAAGAAGGCGGACGGGAGCTTGCGACTTTGTGTTTACTATCGTTGCCTGAACCAGGTGACAGTGAGGAACAAGTATCTGCTACCGAGGATTGATGACCTCTTCGATCAGCTCAAGGGATCACGGTGGTTCCCGAAGATAGACCTCAGGTCAGGCTATCATCAGCTCAGAGTTCGAGACGAGGACGTGCAGAAGACAACCTTCAGATGTCGGTATGGCCACTATGAGTTCTTAGTTATGCCTTTTGGTGTAACCAATGCTCCAGCGGTGTTCATGGGCCTCATGAACAGGATCTTTCAGCCATACCTCGATCGATTTGTCGTGGTCTTCATCGACGACATTTTGATATACTCAATGACTGAGGAGGAGCACGCCTACCACTTACGGGTTGTACTAGACACACTCCGAGAGCACCGGCTTTATGGAAAGCTCTCTAAGTGTCATTTATGGATACGTGAGGTCCACTTCTTGGGGCACGCCATCTCTGAGGCGGGAGTTGCAGTGGATCCTGCGAAGATCGAGGCAGTGCTAGCTTGGGAGCCACCCAAGAGCGTGACGGAGGTGCGGAGTTTCTTGGGACTAGCTAGATACTATCGGAGATTTGTGCCAGACTTCTCCAGAGTTGCGGCACCACTCTCAGGTTTGACGAAGAAGGGGAAACCCTTTGTGTGGTTAGACATATGTTAGCATATATTCCAGGAGATGAGACAGAGATTGACCAGCGCACCTATCTTGAGGTTGCCTGTGGAGGGAGTAGGGTACGTTGTCTACTGCGATGCATCAGGGACCGGACTCAGATGTGTACTGATGCAGGAGCGGGCAGTGATCGCCTATGGATCATGTCAGTTGAGGCCGCATGAGCAGAACTACGCTACCCATGACCTGGAGTTAGCAGCAGTGGTCTTCGCTCTGAAGACATGGCGACACTATCTGATGGGTGAGCGCTTTAAAGTATTTTCTGACCATCAGAGTCTCAGGTACATCTTCTCGGAGAAGGAACTGAACCTGAGACAGCAGCGATGGCTCGAGTTCCTCCAAGACTATGACTTTGAGATAATCTATACTCCTGGGAAGGGGAATGTGGTAGCCGATGCTCTCAGCAGGAGGACGGGCATTCAACTACTTGAGGAGGCGATAGAGCAGCTAGCCGCTTTGCAGATATCCTTCATGGATAGAGATGGAGCAGCCTT
Organism: Viscum album; assembly: GCA_963277665.1. NCBI lineage: Eukaryota > Viridiplantae > Streptophyta > Magnoliopsida > Santalales > Viscaceae > Viscum > Viscum album. The sequence goes on from OY728121.1 coordinate 684,207,133, forward strand.
CCTTCAGTCTCTCACAGTCACCCCTCCACTACTACAGCGGGTCAGAGAGGCACAGCGTGGGGATGCTGACTATGAGACGCGGCGTGCACAGATATCCTCAGGACACGCACCTGATGGCTTCTCCTTTGGAGCGGAGCACGACATCCTTTTCAGAGGACGTACCTTGGTACCAGTTTCTTTACGAGAGGAGGTGCTGAGAGAGTTTCACACTTCTCCTTTGGCGGTAAATCTTGGAGTGGCAAAGATGTACTAGGATCTCAGACGACAGCACTGGTGGCCGGGCATGAAGAAGGATGTGGCAGAGTTCGTTTCTTGATGCCTCACCTACCAGCAGGTGAAGGCAGAGCACCAGGTACCAGTAGGCTTGGTACAACCCTTGGAGGTCCCGGAGTGGAATTGGGATGGGATATCTATGGACTTCGTGACTGGACTTCCACGCACTTCCAGAGGTCACGACTCCATCTGGGTGATTGTCGACCGACTCACCAAGTCGGCTCACTTCTTACCCATCAGAGAGCAGGGCTCAGTGGAGAGTTTGGGGCGTCTCTACGTTCAAGAGATTGTACGGCTTCACGGTGTGCCATCATCTATCGTCTCCGATCGAGATGCTCGCTTTAATTCCCGACTTTTGAAGGGGCTGCAGGAGGCATTCGGGACGCAGCTATGTCTGAGCACCGCCTTTCACCCTCAGACGGATGGTCAGACAGAGAGGACCATTCAGACTCTCGAGGACATGCTCCGCGCATGTGTCCTCGACTTTGGTTGTAGCTGGGAGGACCACCTACCCTTGGTGGAGTTTGCGTACAACAACATCTACCACTCCACCATCGGGATGGCACCATACGAGGCATTGTACGACAGACCTTGCAGATCTCCTTTGTGTTGGACAGACCCTGGGGAGTCAGCACTTGTGGGACCAGAGATGGTCCGAGCCACGACAGAGAAGGTCCAGGTCATCTAGGAGCGGATGAGGACAGCTCAGAGCCGACAGAAGTCTTATGATGATAGGAGGCGGAGGTCACTAGAGTTCGAGGATGGCGACCACGTCTTCTTGCATGTCTCACCTTGACGTGGATTACGGAGATTTGGCCGAGGCGGCAAGTTGTCTCCCTGCTTCATCGGACCATTCCAGGTCCTCAGCAGGATTGGCGAGGTGGCTTATCGCCTGGCTCTACCACCTCAGTTGCACCGGGTGCACGACGTTTTCCACGTATCTTAGCTGAGGAGATACGTGCACGACCCGACACACATCATTGACCATGGGGAGATGGACGTTGATGATGGGGCGACTTTTGTGGAGGTCCCGGTGGAGATCGAGGATCGACAGGAGCGGGTCCTACGTGAATGGTCGATTCCTCTAGTGCGCATCAGATGGTGGCACGGGAACCTCCAGTTGAGCACTTGGGAGCAGGAGGCTCAGATGCGTGCTCAGTACCCACATTTGTTTCCCTAGCTTTTGATGTATCTTTACGGGGACGTAAAGCCCTGAGGTCGGAGTTATGTAACGACCCGTAAATTTCAAGGAAATTTTTTTCTTAATTTTCTTTGGAATTTTACAAGAACGCAGTTTCAGACGGCACCTGATTCTGAGGCCCGGTGTTCCCGAAATCATTTTCCGAAGTTTGGCTCGGGTACGTTCAGTGAACGGACGAGCGGGTTTTTCTAACTTTTGAACCGGTGCTCGGAATCAAATTCCGAGGGCACTGATGGAATCGCAGCGCCAGTATTTTCTTAGAAATGCCTCTTCCGGAGTTGCGTTTGCTCGGGTGTGGTTTTTAAATTTTTGGGGTTAAGTTAAGAAATAAAATAAAGTGTGAGACAACTTTATTTTTATTTCACTTAAAGCCACTTGAAAGACACTTAAAGCTGTTTAAGCTGAGTTGATGCAGATAGGGTGCAATCCAAAATATCCTACCCTCTTGGTAGGATATTTGTGAGGTGGGACCCGCATGAGCCCCACCGTTTCTTTTCCGCTAAGTAACGCACCCGCAAAAACCCCTATTAAATGAAATTCAACTGGGGCGTTTCCTTAAACAATTAAATGCTCCTATTAATTGGGCAGTTTATTCGTTGAAATAAATTCTATGAATTAATGGGTCGTTACTTAGTTTGTTTTACTTTTTGTTGGCATGTTAATAAAATAAGGCCAACACACCTTCTTCTTGAATGTTGTGTTAAACCTTTGGAGAATCTCTAAAGATCTTCCTCCCTCTTCGCGAAGAACGCGAAGAACGCGAAGAACGCCGGCCTCCGATGAAGGGCGACGAAGAACGCCTGACCCTCGGAGATCGACGCGACACCGTCGCTTCTTCCGCGACGTTCTTTCCCCGAAACAAATCTTGGATCGTCCGTTGAGGTAAGAGACTCTGGTCCTTTAAATTCCTTTGTGGTTTTTATCCTCAACAGGGATTTAATTGTTATAATTAAATCTGTGTGTTTCTTTAACCCTCGGAGATCATCGACACGGCGCCCTTCCGTGACGATGCGATGCCCTTCCGCGACGCGACGATCACCTCCTACCGCGACGATCAATTCCTCGTAGAACGCTCGCTCGATGACTACGGCGAGGTAGGGATTTTTATTTGAAAATAATATTCTATTCCCGTAGTTGTTTCCTTCTAAAACAAAGATCCCAGGATCAAAGTGCAATTTTAATTTATTAAAATTGTATCTTGTTATGTTTTCATGTGTTGATCATTATTTCCTGATTGTTATCACCTAATGCGGAGGGTGCGGGCCAAACAAACACGGCCCGACAACCCTCAGCAGTTCTTCATTGATGTGAGAAATGGTGGACGACGATAAAACGGGCACAGGGATGATTTGTTTATTCCACAGTGAAGAACGGGACCTTGGAGGAGCTACGGCGCAGAAAAAAGTGGAATCGGACCACCGGAGCAACTCCGGTGGCCCGCAGAATCCACCGGCGGCGCGGCGGCGCCGGCGGCTGGAGGCGGCGGCTGACCAGACCCGCGACCGCGCAGGTCCGACGATACATGGGATGCAGCTTTTCTGTGTCCACTGACCAAGCACGGCCCCACGCGGGGCCGCAGCTCCTCTTCCCGCGGGGACAGCACGCCCCGCGGTTCCCTCGCTCGGTCGCTCGGCCGAGCCGAGCCGAGCCAACCCGCCGGCCGGGTCGCGCCCAGGCCAGGACGGGCCGCCCTGGCCGGGCCGGGTCGTGCCCAACCGGGTTGGACCCGGACCCAGGTCGGGTCGACCCGGTTCGGGCCGACCCAGGGGGTGTTGGGCCGGGTCGGTCCGAGCCCAGACCCCCCGTTTCCGGACCTTTTCTGGTCTTTTGCTCATAACATGAGCTACGGACCTCCGAACGACGCGCTGTCAGCGGCGATGCGATCCTTAGATTGAGACAGTCGTTTCGATATATCACACTCAAGGTTTCAGAATTCTTTGGGTTCAGCCGGGTTGGTTCATACATGAAACCAACCAGGCCCTCGGAGCGGAAACCCTCATATCTTAAGCTTCGGACGTCCGATTGACGTGCCGTCGACTTTGTTGTATTCCTCTAAGTGAGACGGATCTTTTGGAATACTCCTCCCAAGGTTTGGAAGCAGGTGGAGTACGGTCGGGTTGGTGTTTCCTTGAAAACCAACTGGGCCCTTGGGACGAAAAAGCCAATAACTCTCAGACCGGGCGTCCGATTGACGCGCCGTCTGCGACGTTGAGTTCTTGTTGGCAATACGGAAATTTTGGATACATAAACTCTGGACTATGTGTCAGTTGATGTATCAGCCTCTCGGATCATGGAGCGGACCCTCCCGAACGAGCTTGCTGTGTGCGGGAACCCTAGAGCTGGCTGTGACTGCTACTGTGACGACGACGACTGTGCAGAGATCCTCAGTGGATTCGACGGCGATGACTACAACACTCAACGATCCTTTGTGGGTCAGTGCTACCGATCCTGTGTGGGTCTGATCCTGTGTGGGTCATTGCGGGGGTTATTTACCTATCGATCCTTTGTGGGTCATACCCTTTGTGGGTCATTGCGGGGGTTAGTACCTATCGATCCTTTGTGGGTCCGACGGCTTAGATGGATCAGTGATCATATCTATCGTCATTCGAAGAAGTATACCTGTGTGAGATGAAACCCTGTTTTTCTTTCCTTTGTGGATTGGGTTGTGATATCCTGTACAGATTTACGTTTTTCTTTCCTTTGTGGATTGTGTTGTGCTATCCTGTTTGGATTTACGTTTTTCTTTCCTGTGTGGACTGGGTTGTACTTGAGCTCGGATGTTGGAGCCGAGCAAGAATTGATGACTTAGGTATATGTATGGGCATATACCTAAGCCGTGTCGGATGTTACTTCGTGATTGTATCTTTTCTTTGTTGATTATCCTTTGTGGATTCTAGGAGACCTTCGGGGGTCTCGGGATCCCTACTAAGTAGCTTATACTCACCCCTGCATGGGTTATGCCCACACTACATTGTGTTGGTTGCAGACGACGGACAACGCTGATCGTGGTGGAGGCTTGCGGAGCAGGACGGTACCTGGAGGTGGACCACAGGGTGGGACGTACTCAGAGCGGTCGGCTGGACCCGAGGAGCTGTGGAGGCTATCTGTACCCACCATTTAGTTGGGGCTTCCAGAGGACGACTCGACACTACGGCTTTTTCTTTCAATTGCTGTTTTCCCCTTTCAGTTGTACTTTACAGTTGGGCTTGTATTTCTGGTCCCCTTTACTTTTCCGCACTTACTGTTGTACCAGCTTTTACTTAGTGTTTACTTTTTCCGCTTGCTTACTCTATGGTGCTTGTTTACTTTACAAAGGCAATGCCTTCCCTTTTTACTGGGATTTACGCCTTGGTGCTAGTCGCCAGCCCCTGGCCTATAGAAGGCGGGCTTGGGGTAGTCACGACACGGGCCCTGAGGACGGGTCGTGACACCTTCTTTCCTTCACACTCTTTAAAAAATGAAAATGTTACTCATGTGTACGTAAAACCTACCGTCTTCATGTTTGTGACATAGTTAATTTTTCCTAGACATAATTAATGATTTGTTTTTAAAGTTTAATTGATTTATAAAAATTAATATTATGTAATTATTATTATTTTATAGATTATGTAATAATGACAAATTTGACCGTAGTCAACTTCTAAATTCATTTTGGACTTATGAGCCAAATATCGTCAAGACATCCGACATGAACTTAATTGATTAAGTAATTGTATATAATATGGTAATAAAATAAATAAATGGAATAATAAACTTGAAAAATGTTCTAAAGAAATAAAATAATTAACATAAGTTTATTATTCAGGAATATAAGGAACATACATGAAGATTCAGACTCGAGGTAAGAGACACTTCAATTTAAAAGCCTCATTTTAAATCTTTTAATGGTTTATTTTCAAAATATTTTTATTCTATACACACATTATTAAAATTATTTTATTGAGGTATTTATATGGACATGAACGAATTATAAAGAACATTTTATTTCACTTTTTACTTTATTTAAAATATTTTCAAAAAAATATTTTTATGTATTTTATACAGAAGATTTTTCCAAAAAGGAAAAAGGAGTGTTCTATTATAATATATACAAAATCAATGGTTTTTCCCACTATCATAACCATTATTTTATATTTAGGTTCCAATAAAATATTTCATATTTTATTAAAAGAAAAACCCTATTTCCATTTGTTCTGAGTACTTTCAAAAAGGGGTTTAAATGGAATAGATATTTAAATACCCAAAAATATTTTTCTTATGGGTGAAAAGAATATTTTTATGCAATATTTAAAAAGTTATGATTATGTTATGGTTATTGGTAATTTTTTATGATCAATAGTAGTTTTTTTATAAACTAAGGATGGGTGGTTCTATTATAAACCAAGGATGTGTAGTTTCATTATAAACCAAGGATGGGTGAACCCGATATAGCTCTCTAATAAATTGGGTAAAGGGAAAGAGTTAACCTATTAGGTTTCTTCTAATAGATTATTATAATTTATCAGGTAGTTTATTCTATTTATAAGAGTGATATGGAATGATTTCCCAAGTTAACTACATGAATTTTCTATTCTTTATAATGAATTTTCATAGAAATCATTTGATTTTAAAAGGAAGACTAATAATATTTTGTTTTAAAGGGATGATTATACCCTTTTTGTGTAAAATGTATATTTTTAAGAATTTTTTTCATGGGTAATAATGTTTTTTAATAAAACCTAGTGATTAAAATGTTTCATTTATGTTTTATTATAAATATTTTTAGGAAAAACTTTGGTCACTAAAGTTGATTTCTTATGTAGGTAAGTGATTATTAGAGATCAAAGTTTATTAATTTAAAGACAAACTCTATTTTATGATTTCATTGTTTTGAAATGTATTTATAGTTTTATTTATTGTTTTTTTATAACTCACTAGTATTTTTGTGATCATACCATTTTTTAAATGGTTTTCACATGGTTTAAGGATTATTAGGAATAATGATAAATACTTTGTATGGAAAAAGAAAAGGTGGGTATAGTTGGAATAATGAACACTTAAAGACATGTGTATTTATATGTAAGAGTTTGTCCTAACTATCTAAATCTCTAAAACTACTAGGTCCTTAGGTATGTAAGTGATCTAATATTTCATTTTGAGGATGTAAGTTTTGGATGGTTGAAATTGGGTAACATTTATTGGTATCAAATCTAGAAATGTAAAGTTTATATTTTTAGCACCAAATCTGGAAGTGCGGGTTCTGGGATGCCGCACACGTAGATTCTGAGACCACATGATTCAAGTGATAAAATTATATATAAATAGAAAGTGAAAAAATCCATGGTGTTAGAGAAAATAAATTAATCTTAGGAAAATAAAAATTTACTTGATCATAGTATTCCTTAGGAAAATAGTGCACTTGCAGTACATGATCTTGATTAATAGGAATTTTTTATTAATTTTAATAACACCAAAATATATTAGAATCCAATAAATACTATTTTTGATGAAACATTTTAATATAATATGGTAACTAATATTCCTTATGAGGTTCAAAAACATAAATTATAAAATTAATGTTATGATAGATGAGATTAGGTTAAATGGAAAGTTTCAATCCAATCTAAATTAGACTCACTTGAAAAATGTGGCATTTTTGGGGAAATTTAGAAAATTATAGAAGGGGATAAAACTATTGGTTATAAATGTATTTTTGTGAGAAATATAAATGAAAATAATGAATTTATGAGATATAAAGAATGATTAATTGATCATGTTTTTTCACAAAGACCCAAAATTGACTATGAAGAAACATATTCCTCTACAATGGATACTATAACCTTTTTATATCTCATGGAATTGAATATACATGAAAATATTTAATTAAACTTGATGGAGGTTGTGATTGTATACAATTATGGTAACATTGATAATGATTTTTACCTAAAAATACTTTAAGGATTAAAAATTATTAAAACATGTTTTAAATTTCAAGATCTTTATTCCATTAAATTTAATAAATCATTTTATGGATTAAAGCAGTTGGGGAATATATGTTATAACCATATGGGTGAGAATTTTATGAAATTAGGTTCAAAAAATGATCCAATTTGTTAGAATATTTTCATAAATATGATTTAATTTTGGTCTTTTTCATTACAGTATATGTCGATGATTTGAATATTATTAGAACTCTTGATGAAATTTCTAATTCATCATCACTGTAACATCTTGAACCAAGCTACCACCCATCAATTTCACCCGATTCATTCTATACTGTTATATGTCCTTAAGTTCATCCCCTCATAATCACTAAAGACTATCAATAAACACCCAAGGATAAATAAATATTTTTGGGTGATGGTTTTCTTCAAGCATCATTCACTCATCATGCTGAGACTGTACTAAAATTTTGGTATAAACTATTTGTATATCATACACACCCAAAATATAATAAAAAAGAAACAATATGTAGTCAAAACCCAATATATTATTTATAATATTAAAATTTCCAAAATATTAAATACTACTAAAAAAAATCCAAAAAAGTACAACAAGTGTGTATAATACCAAAATAAAATCCGATAATTCTACAAAATGAAATACCCCAAAATGGATCATCCAATGACTCCTCCATGCCTCCCAAAAACTCAAAGAGACAACCAATTATAAGATAACTCCTCCTCCACTATATATCCACCATTATGGATATGATCCTTCACTAGTGATAAAGATGTGTTACATTTTCTTATATAATGCTACATGTAATATATACATCCACAAAGGTTGGAATTTAGGGGGTATGTACAAGATCAAATATGGTATCCACAATACTTTCCATTCACCTCATGAATTTGAAAGTCAAATAATATTTAAAAATATATTTATAAAACATGAAACAATACCAAGACATTTTATAAAACCAAAGTAAATCATTTAACAATTTAGGAATAACCAAGATCTATAATACATCATAACCAAAACACATCAAGGATTATATCCTTTCTAAATATAATTATCTACACAATAATTACATCAACCAAAAAATGATGGATCATTTAAACCACGAGTAACAATCAATCAATACCTCTTAATTTTGAGTGGACCAACCACACTAACCCTTCTTACCTTACCAAAAAGGCCCCCACACTAAAGCATATATTTCCCCATCCACATCAAACCCATTTAGGTAACCACAATAATATGGGGATTCTCAATATTATTTTTAAGTCCTCACATAATGAAATATCACACTATTAATTACAATATCCATATCAATTTCTAATTTTTATAATCACATCATTATAAAATCTATACATTACAATTCCCACATTCTTTTAGAAAATTACACACACACACACACCTGAAAATAAAGTATTAAAATTTTCATAAAAATGAACCCATAATAAAATAAACTTTCATAACTATTTTAAATCTATATTTAAATCAATTTTCAAAGAAAAAATTTTTAAAAAACAACAACCAAGACTATGATATTTAGAATAAAAATATGTGTAGGAGAAGTCACCTGCCTCAACCCAGTGATAATGAAAAACTACACCACCAAAATATAAATTTATATTCTCTTTATAATTATTAAGTATATAATAAAAAACCCTAAATATTTTTACCTCAATCATCTAATTCCAAACAACCCCTCTCCATTAGGGTTCCACCAAGAAAGAAACAAGAACTAGGAGAAAAGAGAATGATTTGGAGTGTCTTACCTTAGATCTATCACCCCAATACCAAAATATCTAATATAAATAATATACAGGGTAATAAATATTAAAAATCACTTAGAAATTAACAAAGGTTGATATAACATGCATGATAAAGGAAAAATAGGTCAAAAATCACCAAAATTTGGTAAAAATACAAATTATGGGGGACTTTTTAACTGGACACATGATCTAATCGCATGGTCGTATAGACCATGCATTGAACTATGATTTAAAAACAGGTCCCCTACCCTCTCATGGTTGGTCTCATGGTCTGTTTGGACCATCTTCCTAATCATACAACTTAGTTGTCTCTCTATTTTATCCCCACATAGATTCTTGGATCCATTGCATAGTTTTCCAACCAATCCATCACTCATGAATCCCCCAACTCCTTTAAATTTTTTTATTTCACTCCCAAATCTCCTATAAATTAATATAAATAAAGTAATAACTTTACATACCTCAAATGGGGGACCCACATGAATATTTTAAGAAATAATATGAAATAAAATACACTAGAAAGACAAAGTTTTGACTTGGATTAAAAATTGAGGATCTTAAAAATGAATTTTTTTTCTTCCTGAAACTTAGTATACAGTAAAATTCCTACAAAGGTTATATATGAGAAAAATCATATACATTAAGTATACCAATGTTTTTATGATATCTTTATGAAGATAAATATAATTTTAGACCATTATAGGATAATGAAGAACTTCTCGGTCCTGAATTACCATACCTCAATTCTATAGGATGAATAATGTATCTTAAAAAAATACGAGGCATGAAATATAATTTTCTATAAATTTATTAGATATTTATAGTTATTATCCTACTCAAATACAATAAATGGTATCAAAAATATATTATAATACCTTCAATTATTTTTTGATAAAGGATTATTTTATATTAAATTTCAAAAATAATTTTTTTTGGTTATGTTGATGATGGATATTTTTTTGATCCACATAATTCAAGATCTTAGATATTTATTCACATATGGTGGAATCAACATATCATTCCATTCTATAGAATTTAACATTTCTATGAATTTCTCAAATCACTTTGATTTGATTGAAATTCACATGACAAGTTGAGAATATGTTTGGTTGTGATCAATTATTCATCATATCAGAAACAATTATAGATTAATTATGAATAATTAAATTACTACTAATTTTCATAAGGATAATATTTATTGTATATTGTAATTAAAAGGTGGGTATATTAAAGTTTATAAGTAAAAACACATCTCTCTATTTTTTTACCTATCAGGTTTAAAATAATATCAATATAGATATATAACAAATTAGGACATGAAATAATCGTATAGATTTATTCATAAAGGAATTATGTTGGGACCAATATGAATATGTGAACCATGGGGGGTGGGGGTAAATCTAGGTTTCTATGAAATAAAACATTTCCCTTTGTCGACATTCATACATTTTATAGATCTTATTACCTCATTATAATGGAAAACTTTCAATATTTCAAACTGTCAATAATGTCCTTATTGAATCATTCAATACATGTGAAGAATTATAAGTCATCCATAATAAATGAGGATTTTACTTGGTTCACCATAAAGGGCTATATCCAAGGAGCACACATTGATGAGGTGTCGATGTTTCAAAATACACTACTGCACTAGTTCAATGGATATAGATTTTAAACTATGATCACTCTATGCCAAACTAAACTTTTTTTACATGGTTTAGTAAAGAATCACTATAGATCCAAGGTCACTCCATCTTCTTCCACTCCATGCCCTGCTTTGGTGAAATATTTTTGAATTTATATATGTGATGGTATCTTCAATAATTTATATAATTAAAGGTATCTTCAAAAACAATATAGTTTGTTGAACCATCTTACATCATCATATCTAGAAAATATGTGAATTTAAGCTCCACTTCACTACTCTTCAAATAATACAAGGTAGGATGAATTCTACTTTATAATGAGTGAGATAGATATTCTTCTTTTACACATGAACTATAATGATTCTCATTTATATTTCCTTAATTTCCCTGGGTATATATATTTTTAGGTGTTAATTTTTTAGATTCTTGAGGATAAGATTGAAGAGTGGTTACCAGAGGTTTGGTTATCATCTTTTATATCTTAGTTTTCCTTTTAAATTAATCTCTTTATATATCTCTTGGAATGGTATTCAAGTTGGGAGGAGATGGTGGGACATAAAGGGGATCTTGAGGAGGGAAGTAAAAAGGGAGGGGTGTAGTTTTAGAGTAGGAACTCAGTGGGAGTGGAGTGGGTACCCAGTGGGAGTAAAATACTATAGGTGGTTCTATTAAATAGATACTAGGTACTCAATGGCCTTGTACTAGATACTCAGTAGACACATTGGAAGAAACCCTTAAAATTGGGGTATTTTAGAAAATTTAGTCCTACATTTTTACCCTAAACCCCCTTATATAGGAATTTTACACAATTTAAAATATCTCTTCATTCCCATGGATATCTCACCTCCCTTTATTCCACCCCCTCTGCAACAACCTGAATCAAATCGCTCGGTTTATCCCAGAGAGTCACATGACCTCATGTGAACCTCCTCATATGAAAGAGGCTACTGAATAGTGGCAAGGGATTGAGTGAAATAATGGGGAGAATATTACCTATGTAATAAGTTTATATTATAGAAAACACATACATAATAAAAAAATAATAATAAATGGAAATAATAAATAAGTGGAAGAAACATTAATGACATCAACACATACTATATCAATATGGCATACCATGCTCATACAAAGTATTCAAAATGGATCCCCACATGTGTTGGATCAATGTATAAAAAATCTAAAATAAAATATTAATAATTAGGCATAATAACAAAACATCCCAAAGTTTTTCCTAACATCGACTCAATCCACCCCACTCCACCTGTTCAATATCCTGATGTAGGGCCCTTGACCTTAGTTGGATCATTGTCCATAAATTTTGTATACACACTGAGATGTACATGTAGAGTGTGAGTATAAATCCAATATAATACCACCAATGTGTTATTAACATAAATGGAGTGGTCATATAAAAGTGCATGCATTGAAAAAAATAAATACATAAATAAACACACAAACCACCAGGTTATCATGCACTAACCATGCTTCCACAAACCATGGACGTACCTATTTCAACTCCATGTTAGAAGTAATGATCATAATATATCCCCACAATTCGAAACAACATACCCTTTTCTAACTTAATGGAAAATAACACAATTATAACCCTACCCAATGTCACACTATTTATGAACACCATCATCACTATAGGACCCAACCATCTCACTCATGGTCTTCCTCACATCACACGATAAGCTAAGACATATCACTCATGAATGACCCATGTTCATACAATAATTGACCATCTAACTCATAGTAACCCCCTAATACCATTCCAAGATTAAATATATCACTCATGGTTAACCCACATCATTTTCATAACCCAAACATCATCATACCATTTCATTATAGCATAATATGAGCCCAATAAGTACATTCTAATACCAAATACCCAAGAATAAAACCCTACCCTTATCAATGATATGAGTCTTGTGTTCATAAATTTTAAGCTAAAAAACACCCACTTTCCTTTTAAGGGATCAACTACATTGATACGAACCAGACCTAGTTATATTGGAACCATAAGAAATGGTCTCATAGGGCTACACATGTACCCACATGAAAGTCAGGACCTATAATTTCATAAAAGTGACATAAAATTCTAAATATATCTTGATTCAATCCTAAAAAATCTCAATCACCAATAATATCCACCCCAATCAATCTCAGTGCATCAAATCCCTAAAAGTATCCCCCAAATCACCCAAATTATGGTTTACATAAAGAAAATCATGAAATAGAGGAAGAAAAGGGAATCCAATACTTAGATAGAGTTAGAATTATCGAGATAAGACTAACGAAATGAAAAAAACTTTAATCCATAAATAGATTAGTAGGAGGGATCAAAAATCACCAAAGGTAAGATCTTATATAGAAAAATACAAAGTGAGGGTTAAGGGAGAGGACAAATAGGTGTCTATTGAAAAATTTCCATTTTAACCCTCTTTAAAATCTACCCAAGTGGTTATTCATAGAGTGAACCTATGGTTTTATCAATGAATTACTATATATAGAACCCCATGGGTTCTATCTTGAATAATTCATAGAGTGATGTAGGCCTTCACACCATAAATGCCTACCAATAACAACCCTTCAGCTACAGGTCAAACCCATTATTCCCAAAATTTATATCAAGCTTCCCTAACACCTTAAAAAGACAAAAAATAAAAAATATATGCATGATTTGGCTAAAAATTAAACCATAACACACCTTGAAATTTGAGGTGAATTACATCCACCTTTATTCTGGGTCAAAGTTCTTCTGATTGGTTTTGGGAGTTCCTCTTCACCAAAGGCTTATGAATCTATCCCTTTATTTCAATCTTCATTTGGTTTAAATTTAGTGAAGTTTTTTTTGATGGATAATAAGGTAATATCATGGTTTCATCCTTTTATTTTAGATTTCATATTAAGATTGGAATAAGACCTATTGTTATTTTGGTTTTAGTTTGGACCTAAAATTTGAGTGGTGTCTAAATCATCTTCCCAAGACTCCAAAGATCTATTTTTCAAACTAACTTGTAGGTGAACCTGTTCTCCCTATCATACTCTTAGAGTGTGGGTTGGAAATGGTATAATACCATGTAAAAAATCAATAAATGAGGTGTATGAAATTAGTAAATTCCTTTAAACATTACTTTAAAATATATAAGATTATTTTCTAGTTTGTATTTATATTTTCCATGTTATCATGATCATGTGATACAACACTAGTTTTTTAAATTTTGGGATAATTACTTAGCATGTAAATTGAATAATTTTTTTAATAAAAATGAAATGAAAATATGCTTCATGTATTTACTACCACCCTTAACTATTTATATATGATTTTAAACCTTATATAGTATTTTATATCCTTTATTATTACTTTCTAAGCATGCTGTTTTTGTTACCTATGATGGGCATGAAGTTTTCATGATTTATTTTAACTTATATAACTGATATTTATGATGTTTAAATTCCATTTTAACACATTGTAAATATTGTGATCATGGATATAGATTTAATAACATGATTTCATATAATTATTATATTTCAATTGAAAATAAATTATGAAAGGGTTAATATGATTTAATAAAAAAGTTCCCAGGTACACATTACTCTGGAAAATAGGTTGATGTCATAGGATGAGATAAAATCACCCTAACTCTATTATAATCATTTCCAAATTATTTAAGGGACAAGATGAAATACCATCCCGACTCAAGTATACATGAACCCCCATCCTTTGTATGGAATGGGTATTGAACCCGGTCTACTTTATGATCTTATAGTGGGAACAACTGTAATATTTCATAGTTCTGTTTTTATCAGACACTGATTTTAGGCTCGATGCAGTTATGGAATGTATATATCCTATTGATATCATGACTTACTTATCATATATATATCTATATTGTATACTACTATTTATATTATTTGTAAAAAATATCCTTGGGATATTACTGTATAATCTCCATCTTATGATAGGATGTTAGAGGTGGGGTGGTGACTACCTATTGGGTATGTTTTACTCACACCCAACACATTTCTATCTCAAGTGGTTTCATTTTGGACCTCTTGGTGGGAATTCAAAGAAGGACCACTAGGGTTATCCTTAGAGGTTCCAAGGATGCTTATATGTTGGGAATGAAACTCCAATCCATTATTATAATAATAATGCTAAAACTTCACACTTTTATCCTCTAAAAACTCTCATGTATTAGAATAATGGAAAACTGAACCTCTGGAAGTTCCATCCAACTATGTGTAATAGAATTAAGAATTTGACGCACCCTATCCACTACAAAAAATCTTCCTTAATTAAACACACTAATGATACAATTAATACAACCCCGAGAAGACTAAGAGGCATAATGTCTTTGGTTAATTAAGTAAAAAAAAATAACTTGAAAAATAAATAACAACATTATTTAAAATCTCCACAACATATGCTTATATTCCATGGGTCTTTTAAAATTGCACAGGATAACCTGGGGATGAACATAACAAAGGGGTGATCTATAAAGAAAAAAAGGTAATAATTAAATCATAAAATGATGAAATTAAGACATGTGAGTCAATATTAATATAAATGAGACATAAAAGGGGTGATAATCATAATATTGATCAATGAGGCATGATATAATGTGATAACATCAAGGAAGAAAAGGAATGTGGAAACAATATAAAAGATGACATCATAAACATAAGTCAAGGATAACCACCAAGACATAATAATATAATGTTATTAATATAACCTCTCAAGTATAATACATTTCATATCATGAGATTGAAACATTACCCAATGCATTGAATGCCTATATAATTTCGGGCCCACCCGTCACATTCATATTATGTATATGCATAAGTGTGCCACATAGATCATAAAACATAAGGATGTATTTCATCAATTTTAAACAAAAAATTAATGAGTGATATTTAAATACATGTAAATACCCAATCAAATAAGGGTGGGTATAACTAGGAAAATACCATTGAGTGGAAATCGGGATGGGTATTCACTACACAAATGTTTGGCATGTAAAATCACAGGATAATTTCAGCAGCTTAACGAGTGTACAAAAAGGTTTATGGAAGGGTTATATAAGAGTTAAATAGGTATTTAATCACTTTTTAATCATAATAATAGTAATATATATGTTAAAAAACATGTCTCAATTTGAAAAATTGGAAATTAAAAGGCATGACATAAAGATGGTGCTTTAATAAAGAGGAGAAGGTGAGGATCCCTTACCTTGAGAGGGTGCTTCTAAAATCATGGGAGGAGATTATTAAGAGCTTGGGGGAACATTTTTAGGGATATATAGAGGTAATTTTAGAGTAAATTCACACTAATAGGGTTTTTAGTGAAGGGTAATGGGTGTTTTGGTGGGTTTATATATCGAAAAAGAGGGGAATTCTTTATTAATTTCTAAACATAGGTTTTAGACTCTATACAATAAATTAATCCAAACCAAAAACCATCCCATGGTTTCTTCCAAATAGGAGTGGATCAAGTTATTATATAATTGAATAAAATAACTTATTAAAATAATACCCTTGGTGATATGAAAGTGAGAATTGTTTATAAAGAATTGATTTTAAAACATTAAAATATAATATAGGTTTTGGAGGATTCATTAAGGGTTTATAAAATTAATAAAATAACCTCAAAACAAATTATTTTAAATCAAAAACATGATTTTGATAGTTTATACTATTTATGGTATTTATTACATCACTTTTGTGTTTTTATGATGTCATAATACATACTGTATAATTATACCATATTTATTTTTTACCCAAAAATTGGACTATCTCCAAAAATTTTGAAAAAAATAACTATTGCCTAATTTTGACGTACTCATTTCAAAAATAATATTTATTTTATCCAAATAATTCACTAAATATAATAATTCACACTTTTATATTAAAATCACAATTTATTGAAAAATATTGGGTTTCTTGACAATAATGGTTTTTTGACCCTTATAAAAATTACATTTGATATAGTAAAATTATATTATCATTTATATTTAATAAATGTAATTTAAAAATACTATTTTTTTAAAACATCACTTATTTTAAAAATTCATGAATTCATTAAAATAGTGTCTTGATTGAAACTATATATTTCCTAAAAACTACAATTTGTGTTTCATCAAACCAAAATATTTTTTTTATCAAAATCATTATTTAATCACTTAAAAAGTAATACTAAAAATGAATAAATATAATTATTTTTTTATTAAAAATAAAAGTATAAAAACTCACAATTTTTGGTTCTATATACATAAACCCTTATTACACTAGTGAGTTCTCTAAGGGTAAGGTGTGTGATGGTAATATTTTATTAGGGTGGTTCGATGTACTTGGTTTGGGTTGTGATCTCAATGAGATTGAACTTATCCTATAAATATTTTCACCTGTGATTTTTTATTGAATATTGGATTTTAATTGTTCAATAAAAAACAAGTTATTCTCTATCCATTATAATCTATGATAAATGGGATTCATATGGTATGATCCTACTAGTCGAGGTCATCGCTTCCTTTTTCTCTTTCAATTAGACTTTATCATAAGAATTAATATATACTAATTTCACAATCACTGTATAATGGAAATACTATCAATGGTTATGTTTCTTAATGGTCTTTTAAATCCAATAGTATATAAATTATAATGGCCCAAAATATCCAAATTTTTACATTTGTTTTCCGTAACTACATTACTCGATAAAACATTTATTTATTCAAAAAGGGAATTTCATATAAAAATATTGGGTCTTTAAATTATTCCCCATTTAGAATTTTTTCCCTTAAAATTTTCATTTAATACATTAAAATAGATGAGGGTATTTATTTTTTAATTCCTCTTATATTTCCCATGTCACTTCCTCAAACATGTGGTTCCACCACAACACTTTGACCAGGAAAGTTTCCTTGTTTTTTAGAACTTTGTCTCTATGATCTAAGATATTCACCAAATAATCCTCATATGAAAGATAATTCTTCAATGATACCACCTCTATATTTAGTACATGTGAGGTTTCTAGTATTTACTTCCTCCAGAGGGATACATGGAACACATCGTGTACTTGAGATAGGTTAGGTGGGAGTGATAGTTAATAGGCCACCACTCCAATGTGATCAAGGATCTCAAAGGGGATGATGTAACTTGGACTAAGATTTAGCTTCTTCCCAAAACTCATGACTTTATTCCATGGTGATATATAAAGGAAAAATTTATCTCTAACCTTAAAATCTAGGTCTCATCGATGATTGTCTGCATAATCTTTTTATTGAATTTTTACAGATTTCATATGACACTAAATGGTTTGAACCTTCTCTATAATATCTTGGATAAGATTAGATCCCATTAGCTTCTACTCTCCAACTTCATCCCTATATTTTAGAGTCTAAAATCTATTCCCATACAGAGCTTCATAAGGTTTTATTTGAATGATAAAATGTAAATTGTTTTTATATGAGAACTCCACTAGGGAACAATGTTGATCCTATCATCCTTGGAAATCTATTGAACATGATCTCAATATTTCATCCAGATTTTGAATGGTTCTTTCAAACTGACTATCTATTTGAGGGTGATAAGAAATGATGAAGCTCAAATTTGTATCCAACACTTGCTTAAGGATTCTCCAAAACCTCATGGTAAATCTCAGATCTTGATTAGATATAATTGACAGTGGCAGTCCATGCAGTCTTACCACTTCACTTATGATTATCTTAACTAGTTGTTTAAGAGAGAAATATTCCTTTATAACCATGAAATGAACTGACTTAGTATGGTGATAAGCTACCACCCAGATGTATTTATTACCTTTAGGAGTCCTGTAGAGTCCTATTACAAAATCCATGGTTAAATATTTCCATTTCCATATTGGTATTCGAAATGGTTACATCATACACTTAGAATTCTTTCATTCATCCTTAACTTGTTTGCATACTAAGAATCATGATATAAATTATAAAATCTCCCTCTTCATGTTATCCCACTATATTTTTTTCTTCAAATATCTAATCATATTAGTGATTCGTGAATTTATAGAGAAGGATGAGCTATGCGCATCATCCAGAAGTTCCATCTTTAGTTATGGTTTTTATGGGACACATATCTAGGATCCAAAAATTTATAAATTTGTCTTTAGAAAAGTTTAACTCCAGAATATTCACTACCTTTTTCGATAGCACCTAATAATATTTATGAGACTCCTTGATCCACTCAATAATGGATGGTTGAGAAATTATTTGAGAAATGTAAGATGAAGATATATTTATTATTCCCATGTCCATCCTTTATATGTCTAAGAAGACCAGATACCTTATAATCCTTATCATGGATAGAGTTGTGGGATCCTTTCTAATTAGTGCATACTACGCTTTGTTTTATTTCCCAATGTAACATCCCATTACCCACTTTTAGGTATTTCTATTCTCTCTTTTATGTTTCCCTCTTTATTTGGGTGAATTTTGGAACTCTCAAGGGTGGAGATAATTTTCCAAGGAAAATGATCTAAAGTTTAGGGATATATGTTTTTTTTAATTGATGGAGTAAAAATATAAATTTGTTAAAGGTTTTTTGGGGTTCTCTCCAAGTTTGGAGAACACCAATGTTGGTTTGGGATTTTGAGTAGAATCCGGACTATTGCTATCTACTAGATGATTTCCCACCATGAAATTATTACACACCATGAAAGGTTTACATGGTACGTAAAGTTTTCACATCATGTATTGGTTTCTGAAAAAATGTCATGAGTTGGGTTCAAGGTGTGAAAATATGACATGTTGTGAAAAGTTTACACATTTCAAAATGGTAAAAATCCATATTTTTAATTTGAGGTGACATGTTTTTCAGCAAGAATTTTAATCAAGAATTTACATTACATAAAGGGTTTACACATCGTGTAATTCTTGCATTCTTTTCTTTTTAGGGCACTGCACAGGTGATTGATTATTCATTAAACTATAGGTCTCTTCTCTATCTACCTAGAAGCTCTCCCAAGTGATTTTGGGGACCTCCTCTCCTTTTGGATCACTTATTTAAGTGATATATCATCATGGATGTTACATAGAATATCTCTAGGTAAGTGATAAACCTATTTCTTTATTTCCATTGATCACAACAATGATGTTGTGATATGTTTTTAGATATGTTGATCTTGTGGTGTTATTCCTTATAGATCCACTATGTGATATTATTTAAGGTAAAAATATATCATTGGTTATAGTGTTTCAAGTGTGTTTTATTTGAGGATTTTCATGAACTACCCTTTTTAGCATATTTTTTGTTTAGGTGATGTGATTCTGAGACATGGGAGTCAATATCAGAGCCTCTATTGTTTTCCTTATGTTCCATTTTAATTGGAAGATCATATTGAGAGAATATGAAACCCAAATTTGAGGTAAGTGGTTTCATATCTAGCCTGTGTCCGATGAACTATATTTCTCTAGTTTTATATATTATTTTATAAATAAATTGGCATGATTGATTTGTGTGTGTAGATATGAGTTTTTGAGAAAAGTTGGGTTTCCACTTGTTTTGGGTAAAATAAAATATATTTTCAAATCATTATGAAATGGATTTATGAAATTATTTTCAAATCATGGTTTAGAAAATAGAACATATGGGAAGCCTCAGGTACCTAGGTGGAAGGTTTAGTAATAGGCTTCATTTGTTTTTTAGGGGGGGGGGGTTCACTCATGAGGTGTTCCTCTACTTTCGAGGTCTGTTTTTCTAGGGAATTAATAGAACTATTATGGGATTCACTTTCTAGGGTGTTATTATGATATTTATATTTAATTCATATATTTTTAGGGTTGATGTGCATGATTGTCTATGTTTAGGTATTAGTGTCCTAGGAAGCTCGACCTATAGTGATCCTTGGGTTGATGTTACCTATGATTTGTCTTGTACCATTTTATCCTGTAATGCCATGAATTTATTATGATATGTGATAAATGATTTTATTTTATTTGAATTCATTGATATGTGTGATATGATTTGAACTGTTTTACTTGGATATTTTTGGAAATGTGAAAAAATAGGAAATTAAATATTTTTCCATGATTTTGATATAAAAACTATTTAACTATTCATCACACCTTGTTTTCTTTTAAAGTTGATCATGTTTGGATTATTGTATAGAGACTTGATATGGAACACCTAGGTAGGATCCTATTGATCCTATTATCTCACACATTGTGCACCCTTTCATTAGTGTGTAGAATTTTGCGTGTATTTTGATTTAGGGAAAGACAAGGCACTATAGTGAGGCGATGAGGTTTCTTTCAGTTGAGTCTAGGTAGTTGGTGGTGAGCTGGTGGGAGTTTCCCATGCCATCACATAGAGTATCTATTTTAGTGTTTGATGTCCCTTTCTATTATACTTGTCTCTTGGAGATTTTTTAGGTACTTTTTAGTTGTATCACTTCTACTATTTCCTTTTTTTAATGAAATATATACTTGTTTCTTCTTCTACAATTTATTCTCATCATGTATATATATATTTCTTTTTTTATGCTTAAAGTTTGAAAAAATAATCCTCTCTAGTTTTTTTAATGCCTATGTTCTAGTCGTTAGCCCATGGGTATTAGGAATGCCCTTAGAGTATGTGGAAATTAGTCCAGGTACTGATTTGAGAGGGTATCTAGGTTGGGTTCATCATAGTTTGGCATCAAAGGGAGGTTTTTACTCAAGATTAATTATCTTGGGACGTTTGGTAGACTAGAGATAGATTTTTTGGTACTTGAGGGGTGGATTGTGGTGAGTGCCTAGCTATCTATTACCATTATGAGACTCAAGTTACTATGGGATATTGAGATGTGTGTATCCTGCTTTGAGTTTTTGATTATAATCTCAGCTTTTACTTATGGTTTTTTTCTTTGAACTAATATTATCTTATTGTTTGATCATTTATTATATTTTGGTGTGTATTAGTATGACACCAAGACATCATCCATGGGTTCTTTAGGTGGGTGTAGTAGATGCTCCTTAAGGGAATAATCCTATAGATTGGAATATTATCGAGGCAATCATGCAATCAGTTTTTGTTGTTGATCAAAATGTACCACAAGTCCATAAAGTAGTTATTGAGGTACAAAACAGAGTTGTACAAGAAAGGGATCGATCATGGGAGTTCTTTCATGAGAATCCACCATCCTTTATGGGTATTAATGATCCTCAATAGGTGATTGATTGGCTTGATAATATTCATCAAATCTTCAACTTCTTGGATACACCTAAGAGTATCAAGGTGAAGTGTGCGGTGTTCATACTTGAGGGTCCCAACAAGAAATGGTGGGATTCCATGATACATGAAGATAGACATATGGGATTGTATTTTAAGGGTTCCAAGCCTCTTTTCATCTAGAATATTTGTCCAGATTTTCTTATGGTGATAAAGTCACTAGAGTTAATCTCTTTATAGCAGGGAGATAATTCAGTGTCGGTGTACACTAATTGATTTATTGAGTTGGTTATTTTTTCTCTAGAGGTAGTGAAGAATGACTAGATGATGGATTAGAAGTATATATAGGGTTTTAGATCAGATATTTTATCATAGGTATTTATACTGAAGCTTTCGACCTACTTGAAGATGGTGGACAAGGAAATGATAGCGGAGATGAATATGGAAATCAAGGTTTGTTATTCTGACCCTTATCTTCCACCCAATGTAATATTTAGTGGTACATGGGGGAAAAATAGGAAGTGTAATGATCATTATTGGAGTGGTGGAGGTGGTTCTTAATGGAATACTCATATGAACCTCCAGTTATAGCTAGTAGTGTGCCCCTAACTTTCTATCAGTGGTGTAAGGTTTGGCACACCTGGAATTCTTATTCTGCACCTACAAAGATGTGTAACGATTGTGGGAAATATATCCATATGTATCATTTATATTATTCTATGTCTATTACTCATTATGGTTAGGGATCATCAACTCCAAAGGCTAAAACAACATAGTCAGATGCTTCAAATACTATAGGGATCCATCCACAAGCCTCAGGAGTGAATCACCTTCACACAGTATATGATTTTATGGATAAGGTAGATACAGATTCAATAATAGTGAGAGGTACCATATTTATTTCAACCTTAGTAGCAATTAATTTATTTGGTAATGGTGATTCCCACTCTTTTATATCTAGTCATTTTGTTGATATATTTAAACGTCCTATAGAGCTCATGTCCTTTGTTATGGAGTTAGTGACACCTCTTAGAAAGAGGAAAGAGTATGGATTTTAGTGTACTTCTTATACGACATCGATAGCTAATGTGGAGTTAGTTTGGGATTTCCTCTTTCTCAAACTGGAATTGTTTGACATCATCATCGAGATGTATTAGATTGTTTCTCATCATGATAATGTTGATTTTTATCATCGGTGTGTCTCATTTATTATGTCTAAAGGGAGCTCTTGGGTTTTTTAGGGAGAGTGGGATCTGAGGTTTAGTCACACAATACCTTCCCACTCAAAGCTCAAGATTTTTTTTTTCAATTTTAGTAGTTGTGCATGATGAAATTTCTTCTATTCTTAAACTTTTCATTGTTTTTTGGGTCTTTCCTGATGTTTTCCCAAGTAATTTCTTTGGTCTTCTTCCAGAGAGGTAGGTCGAGTTTACGATTGACCTGGTTCCAGGTATGAAAAGAATTTTAGTACCCTCTTAAAATATAGAACTCGTGGAGTTAAAAGAGCTCAATATTTAGTTGGATGACCTGATGGTGAAAGGTTTTGTTCACCCTAGTGTTTTGGCATGAGTATCCCCAATGCCCTTTTCCAAGAAGGCAGTTGGTTCACTCCAATTTTGTGTGTACTAATGGAAGTTTAATTGAGAAACAATTTATAATAAGAATCCCTTGTCAAATTTGGATGATTTTTGATCATTTAAAGAGAGAAAATTGGGTTTGAATATTGATATTCAATCATGTTATCATCAAATCAAAGTTCATGAGTTTGATATACTAAAGACAACTTTTAGGAGTAGGTATGTCCATTATAAATATCTTTTAATGCTATTTAGACTGACAAAAACTATTTTAGTTTTTATTTCTTTGTTGAATAATATATTCCATGAGTATATTAACACTTTTTTGGTAGCGTTCATAGATGATATTTTAGTTTATTTGAGATCTAAGCAGAAGCATGAGAACCATTTGAAGTTTTTTTGGAAATCCTGAAGAGTCACCTTTTGTATGGAAATATTTTGAAATGAAATTTATGGATCCAAGTTGTGAAGTTATTGGGGTAGATGATTTATGATAATGGCTTATTAGTTGATCCTAAGAAGGTTAAGGATATCTTATCATGGGAGGAACCATGTAATATCTTTGAGATTCAAAGTTTCCTTGGTATTGCTGGATACTATCGATGGTTCATAAAAGATTTCTCAAAATTGGCATCACATTTGAATACTATTACTAGGAAAGTGGTGAAATTAATATGGGATGAAAATTTTCAGTCTTCTTTTGATGAGATAAAATGACTTCTGACATCGGATCCTATTCTGATCTTACCCAATCCCAGTAAAGGGTATGTGGTTTTCTATGATTCTTCTAGTGATTTTTTGGGTTGTGTGCTTTTTAGAATGATAATTTTGTGGATTAAAGATCTCACCATCCTTAAACACATGAGAATAATTACCCACTAATGGTTTAGAGATTTTAATGTTTATGCATGTGCTTAATTATTGGCTGCATTATCTTTTTGGGGAGCGGTTCATAGTCTTTTCTGACCATAAGAGTTCGAGATATATATTTTCTAAAAAAAGACATGAATCTTAGATAAAGGTGGAGGGTGGAATACCTTAAAATGTTTGACTTCAACATGGACTACATCATAGGGACGAGGTATTTTGTTGTAGATTCTCTCATAAGGAAAGTAACATTGTAGACTATTCTATAATTGAAGGAAGAGTGGAACCTTATGGGGCTCTTCACTTAGTTGCACCTAGATGCTCAGGAGGATATTTTTTTTATGGTTATGTATAGTGTTCACTTATCATCATCTCTCTTAGAGTCTATTTTATAGAGTTAATAGTAGGATAAATATTTTAGATGAATTTGAGAAACCCTATATAGTGGGGATACCATTTTTGGTTGGTATCTATCTTCAGATGGTATTCTCCATTTTGGGGATTGATTTTTCATCCCAAAATCTATGAGGAGACTAATTTTTTTTCTATCATAGTTCTTCATGGTATATTCATCTGGACACTATAAAGATGTATTATTACCTAATATGATGTTTTCGGTGGCCGAGTATGAAGCATGACATTATAGACTGTGTCCCACTGTTACACCTGCCAATAGATAGAGGTAGAGCATCTAAAACCTTCTGGGTTTCTCTAACCTCTTTCTATGACAGTTTGTTAATATAATGAGGTGTCCATGGACTTTTATTTGGATTACCATATACTTAATAAGGAAGGGATTCCATTTGGGTGGTGATTGATCAGTTGAAAAAGTTGGATCACTTCATTCTGATTAGGGACAACACAAAATTTAAAGACCTGGGTAAGATGTATGTGATGGAGGTTATGAGGTTACTTGGGGTTCTCTTTTTCATTATTTTGGAAAGGTATAATAGGTTTACATAATAATTTTGGAAGAGTATACAAGAGGCGATGGGGACTCAGGTTAGGTTGAGTACAACTTATCATCCACTGACAACATCCAGATGGAGCATGATATTCAGATCCTAGAGGACATGCTTCGTACCTATATCTTGGATTTTAGTAGATCATGGGATAAATATGTAGTACTGGTTGAGTTTTCTTATAAAAAAAGTTATAAGTCATCGATCAAAATGGTTATCTTCAAGTATTTTCATGGTATCACATGTAGATCACCTCTTTGTTGGGAAAAGGTGGTTTAGGCCTCTTCGGTGGGACTGAGTCTCATTCTGGAGATGTTAGAAAAGATTCAGGATATATGTAAACATCTAGTTACAACTCAGAGTTGACAAAAATCATATGCAGATCAGTACTGTCATCCTTTGGAGTTTTTTGATGGTGACCAGGTATTCTTGAAATTTTATCCTATATTGGGTCACTATCAGCTTGTAAAATAGGTAAAATTGTCTCCGAGATATGTTAGACCATTTGAAGTCACTGATTTTCTTGGTCAGACTGCTTATCAGTTGTAATTTCAACTTCAATTAACATGTATTCATGATGTTTTCCATGTATCTCAGCATAGGAAATACCATCCTGATCCCTCTCATGTCTTGAGTTGTGAAGCGATTGAGTTAGAGTTATATATTTCTATTGTGTACTAGATAGTGGAGATCATTTAATCTCAGGTGAAATTCTCACATTGGAAGTCGATTCCATTGGTCAGAGTGTTATGGATACATGGATCAGATTCTCATGAGACTTGGGAGTGTGAATAATTGATGGGGGATAAACAAACTAAACTATTTCATAACATCATTATACAACATTAATTCTCAAGTAAATAAATTCTTATGGTGGGTAGTTTATAACATTCCATTACCCACTTTCAGGTATTTATCTTCCCTATTTTTGTTTCCCTCTTTATTTGGTTGCATTTTGGGAATATAGAGGGTGGAGACAATTTGATAGGGAAAATTAACTAAAGTTCAGGGATGTTTTTTTGAATTAATGGAGGCTAGGTATAATTGTGCTAAAATATTTTTAGGGTTCTCCTTAAGTTCGGAGAACACTGGTGTTAGTTTGGACTTTTGAGTATAATCTAGATTGTTGCTGTCTACTGTAATATTTAAAACCATAAAATGATAACTTGTAGTTAATGGTTTAAAATCTATGTAAAGTGTTCACATTGTGTATTGGTTTCTAGGTAGATGTCTTGAGTTGGGTTCAAGGTATGAAAATATTACATGCCATGAAAATTTTACACGTTGTGAATTGTTAAAAATATATATTTTCAATCTAAGGTGATGTATTTTTTGGTGGAAATTTTAATCAAGAATTTACATGATGTTAAGGGTTTAAAAACTATATAATTATCATGGTCTATGATTTTTAGGGTGATACATGAGTGATTGGTTATTCATCTAACTATAGGCCTCTTCTCTCTCAACCTAGGAGCTCTCCTAAGAAATTTTGGGGACCTTATCTCCTTTTGGATCACTTTATTCGATGATTGATCATCAGGGTTGTTGTGATATGTCTCTCTATGTAAGTTATCCTCATATTTCTTCATTTTCCTTGATCATATTAGCACTATTGAACTAGGTTTTCAAATCTGTTGATCTTGTGGTTTTTTTCCTTCTAGATCTGCTATGTGATCTTCTTCTGAGGGTTGATCGTTTATTGCTTATGGTGTGGAGGGTGCGTGTTCTCTAAGTTTTTTCATGATGAACCCTTTCCACCATATACTTTGATTATGGGTTGTGATTCTAAGACATGTGAATCAATCTAAGGGCCTATGTTATTGAAATTGTGTTCCTTTAAAGTTGTTGGATCCCATTGTGGGCATGTGCATCCCAAATTTGAGGTAGGTGGTTCCAAATATAGCCTATTCTGGATGAACTATATTGATATGGTTTTATGAATTATTTTATAGATGAATCGAAATGATTGATTTTTGTGTTTGGAAACTGGTTTTTGAGAAAAGATAATTTTCCCATTATTTTGGGTAAAATAAAAGGTATTTTCAAATTATTATTAAATGGATTTATGAAATAATTTTCAAATCATGGTTTTGATGAAATGTTTTAGAAAATAGGGAACATGGGAAGCCTCAGGTATTTAGGTGGAGGGTGTAGTAGTAGGCCTGAACCATTTGTTGGGGGTTTCACTCATGGAGTGTTCCTCTGATCCCTAGGCCCATTGATCTTGGAACTTGATAGAACTGTTGGGGTTTACATTTTAGGGTGTTTCTCTACTCTCTAGATTTTATGCATCTATCTAGAGACTTGATACACATGATTGTCTATGTTTAGGTAAGAGTGTCCTAGCTACCCTGACCTGTAGTGATACTTGGTGTGATATTACCTATGCTTTTGTTTTTACTATTTTAACTTCTACTATCATGGATTTGATATGATATGTGATACATGATTTTATTTAATTTTATTTTATTAATATATGTGAAATGAATTGAACTATTTTACCTGGATATTTTTGGAAATGTGAAAAAATTGTAAATTAAACCTTTTCCATGATTTTGATACGAAAATTTTTAGCTGTTCATCATGACTTGTATTCTTTAGAGTTGAGCATGTTTAGATTATTGTATAAAGACTTGATATGGGACACTTGTACGGGATCCTACTGAGCTTGTTATCTCACACCCTACACACCCTTGTGGCAGTGAGTAGACCTTTAGATATATTTCGATGTTGGGAAAGGAAAGGAGAAACAATGAGGTAGTAAGGTTTCTGTCAGTTGAGTTTGGGTAGCTGGTGATAATATGGTGGGAGTTACCCATACTATCACATGGAGCATATCTTTTGGTTTTCGTTGTCTCTTACTAGTGGAATTTTCTCTTAGATATTGTTTAGTTACTTTTATTTTGTATCACCTCTACTATTTAATTTTTTATGACATATATACTTGTTTATTATTACGATGTTTCTTACCATCATGTATATATATATATATACATTCCATGTTGTCTACTTCATGTTGGGTGAAATAATTCTCTTATATTGTTGTTTCTTCATGGGTTCTAGTAGCTATCCCATGGGGATTGTTAACACCCTTCGGGTATGTGGAAATTTAGGTTGGGTACCAATTTGAGAGGGTATCTGGGCCAGGTTTATCACACCCAGGATGGTAATGGATTAAATAATAATAATCATTGATCAGTTCTAACCACCTCCATTAGAATATATTGAGCTCCTTTTGTGAGAATATACTTGAGGATTTTATGGTCCATATATATGTCACACTTCTCCCAATAGAGATAATGTCACAAAATATTCGACAAAAAGATCACTACAACCAATTATAAATCATTTTTGGTAGTTTTTCTCATGGATATTTAGTAGTATAGAGGCATAAAATATCACTTCTTTATCTTTCATGAGTATATAGACCAATACTTTTTTTGAACACATCACTATAGACCACCAATACTTTCCCACTGGTGGGTAATGGGAGAAAATATTCTATGATTATCCTCTTCTTAAGATATTTAATATTTTCTTCACATTCATCATTCCATACAAACTTCACCCCTTCTTATTAAGGTTGGTTAGTGGGATTGACTATCATGATAAGTTTCTCAGAAATCGACACTAGTACTCAGCTAAATCATGGAAACTATATATCTCTATTATAGAGTTTGGTCTAGAACATCCTTAAATTTCCTCTATTTTTGAAGGATCTATAGAGATACCTTTACTAGTGATAACATTCTACAAGAATGTTACCTTCTATATCCAAAAACTTCATTTAATGTACTTTTTATACATCTTTTTTTTGCAGAAGGTATTCAGTACAACATCCCAATGATCGTCATACTCATCATTTATTTTAGAGTAGATAAGAGTATCATCTATAAATACTAGCATAAAATTTTCAAGGTAATACCTAAAGACTCTATTTTTTAATTCCATGCATATTTTTTGATAATTAATGAGTCCAAATGACATCATAATGAACTCATAGTGCTCATACCTTGTACAAAAAGCAGTCTTTGGGATATCTTCCTTCTTCAAATTTACTTGGAAATATCCCAATTGAAGATCCACCATGGAGAAGTATTAGGTTTCACGTAGCTGATTAAATAATCCATAAATCTATGGAAGAGGATAATTTTTCATTATTGTGATCTCATTGAGCTCACGATAATAGATGTAGAGGTGCATTGACCCATACATTTTTTTGATGAAGAGGACTAGTGCACCCCATGGTGAAGTTCTTGGGCGTATAAACCCTTTATATAGATTATCCTCTAGTTTATTATTCAAATCCTCAAGTTCAATAATGGAAATTATTTATAGATTCTTGGATATTGGTAAAGATTTGGGTATTATATCGATTGAGAACTCAACCTCCTGATAAGGAGGAGGACCAGGCAACTCTTAGGGAAACAACACGGTGTATTCCCTCATAGTGGAAATGTATTCAATGATGATCTTTTACATTGTCTAAATAATTTAAGCAAGATATTCTTGTTTATACTGCAATAATATCCATGCTTGAGATGATGATACTAAAGGAGATTCATCCTCATCCTTCTACTTGTATAGAATTAGAAGGAGATTTGAGATATAGAGGGTGATTTCCTTATCTCATTAGTTTATATAGGATCTATACATGGAAATATAATCCATCTCAATAATACCATAAAATTATACAAAAGGCAGTATCAAAAGGTTTACTAGGAAATTTAGCCCACAAATTTTGAAAAAGGTGGAGATATATAATTAGGTTTCACTAATTTCTCCATTTTTTGTTTTCATCGATAACTCCAATTCCATGTTTTATAGTGATGTTTAAATATTTTTACTAAACTTTTGTGATATGAAGGAATTCATATAACCATAGTTACAAAGGATATGAATGGACAATAAGCAAACCTTTCACTATTTGATTCTAGTTTTAATCATTTACTTAATCCAAAATATTCTTAGGGATGAAAATTTTCAAACTATTAAAAAAATAAAAGTAAAATTATGAAAATTGAAGGGATAAATCATAAATGAAACATATTTATTAACCTATGAACTTCTAGGTTTCAATCCAAGTTATCCGTGGTCTATTTCCTAATATAAAATCGTATGGGAATTTTTCCCTTCATAATGGTTCATAAAGAGATTGTGAATTTTCTAAAGTATATCACACTGGAGTATCAAACTAGGTGTGTAGAAAGGCCCATTTTCATGCACTAGGTGATGATTGAGTTCAGCTCAATGTACCCTTTTCAGGTTTATTACCCCTAGGTACAACTATAACAGAGTCACATCCACATATAGTTTCCATACATGGATTTATTTTTTTGGAAGACACATACTCTATACTTCACCAAAATTTAGGGATGTTTTACTATGTATATTCTTATCACTATGTCTTTAACTAGAGTTTTCTATTCCTAATCACCAAAAATAACTAGACTTTCCTCTGATACCAACTATTAAAACCCATATATTTTATGCACTTAATTTCATGATTTATTATATAAAGATACACTTAATTCAACCCTATAAGATCACGATTCATAGTTTCTTTGGGTAATTAGGTACATAACATAACAAATTGAAAAATAAATATAAAAACATTATTTAAAATATCCATAACATAAACCTATATTCCATGAATTTTTTAAAACTATATGAGATAAACTGGGGATGTACATAAGAAAAAGGTGATCTATAAAGCCCAATAGGGGAATAATTAAATAATAACATGATGAAAGTAATACATGTGATTCAATAGTCATATCAACGAGACATAAAAGGGGTGATAATAATAATATTGAACAATGAGGCATGATACAACATTATACCATCAAGGCAACATAAGAATTTGAAAATGACTTAAAACATGACATCATAAACATAAGTCAAGGATAAATGCCAAGACATCATAACATAGTGTGAAAAGGACTACACAAGATCAATGTATTCACTAAGAGGGGGAGGGGGTGAACTAGAAATATCTTTTTTTATGTTAAATTTATTAACAACCTTCGCCTCCTATTAAATAGAAATAACTTTTCTAAAATACAATATTTCAAACACATCCAAAGGAACATAAGTATTTACAAGGTTTTCTACTCAATAAAAGTAGCTAATCCTTGGAATGGTTTGGAAATAACCCAATACAAAAAAATCCACTATAAAACAATCCTTTTTGTGTGGATACAACAAGTAGGAAATTCCCTTACACTTGCATAACACTATGATCAATAAAAAAACTCATGTTCCTCTTCTATAACAAAATACATAAATAAGTTTTTTGTAATAAGTTTAGAAACCTTCACCAATAGGTTGAAAATATTTTCACTATGATACTTCAACAAAATTCACTTTTATAATTATTCACAAAATAATTCTTCACTTACTTACCCTATAGTAGGTATGAACTTATTCTCTGAACTTTGTACAAAACCTCAGTCCGATTCCTATTTTCGATTCATTAGTCCAATTCAATTGTACGAAAATAAGTTAGTCCAATTTCTCTATAGTAAACTAGAACAAAATATTCCCTTATTCTTTCTTCAATTATAATTTTTTATTTTGATTGTTTGTTTTGATCTAATGAATCCTGAACTCCACTTCTTCGATCACTTCTTCTTATGTCTAGAAAATTTTCTTTAGAAGCTCCGTTTGGTAAACAGTTTGAAACCACAATTCCAACGCTCTGCCTTCTTGAATGTGAATAGTGCCAGAGTACATTGTACTTTGATCCCTTTATATAGGTATGATAAAAACAGTAATGTCAGGAACCAAAATTAATTTTCCCGATCAATGAAATTTTAGATCTTTAAATTTCACATTCATTTTAACTCCATTTAACCACTTTATAAAAATTCTAAACTTTCTTGGTATCTTCTAAAATCTTATTGAATTTACCGGAACATGTTAATTCTCAATATTAATTGAATAATAACTTCACAAGTGCTCAGTCTAGAAAATTATAGTTTGGAACATCTCAGTACGAAACTCTATTTTTCATTCCTGTTCACTTGAGCTAATTATAAACAAATAAAATAAAACACTTCTCACTTTGATGCTCCAAACCAACTGAAACTATTTGAAAACATCATTGCAATTTATAAAGACTTTATAACCCTAAAACAAAAATCTAGTAATGAATTTTATATGTCTCACCTTAGAATTCACTTTATTCATTTGTTCAACTGTTCCTTAGATCGATGAAACTACATACAGTGAAAACCTTAACTTTATAAAA
The DNA here is from genome assembly GCA_963277665.1 of Viscum album. Lineage (NCBI taxonomy): Eukaryota > Viridiplantae > Streptophyta > Magnoliopsida > Santalales > Viscaceae > Viscum > Viscum album. The sequence goes on from OY728121.1 coordinate 684,239,801, forward strand.
ACACTATAAATTTTCATTTCTCTTTTCTTCCACAAACTCAAACTCAAACTTGTATCATGAAATTATTCACGATTTAATAATATTAAATGATCAGAAAATAATCATCAGATTTTTTATGTCAAACATATCTTACAAAATTTTGAATTTGATACATCTTTCTACTCCATTCCAAAAAACTTCATTCTATAAATATGAGACCCAAAACAAGTTCCCCCAGAATAAAATTCATTTTTTTTCAATTGATTGAATTTATCAAGAAAAATGTGTTTAATTATCTGAGTCTAAAACAACTTCATCTGATTTCATGATTTTACAAAGTGAGGCGATTTTCATAATGATAAAAAAATATAAAAACCACTGGCAAATTTATTTCGAACAACTCCTCCAACCAACTTAGTCCCAATAATATCCCCCTTTTTATTTTATTGTCAAACCAGATTCATAAATCACTAAATATTTATAAACTCAAGATATGGATCACTTATCGGCAATTATAATCCTACATGGGAAAAATTAGTTTCAAAAATAAGAACTATTGAATAAAAAAACCATGTTGTCCATATGCAGTGAATTAAGATACAACTTCTTGAGACATCTTCTTGAAATTAAAACTTTCCAACTTCACTTAATAGCTTGAAAACTTTCCTGTAAATAGGTTTCATATAAGCACTTAAGAAAATTTTAAAATAGTACACACATTCAAACATTTGGATAAAAAATTACCCCTTTTAAAAACTCTCACTAAATACATGATTTCCTTAAAGGGTTTAACACCTATCAATGGATAAATTTATGAAACATCATTTTCATCCCCCTAAAAATAATATTCAAATACAAGATGAGGGAAGGGATAATAACACTTACCTAAACCTTGGAGAGAAAGAGGTTGGATGCCTGTATTCAATGTCATCTTGTAAAAAGCTTCCTTTGGTAAAGGTTTTGTGAATATGTCAGCAACTTGTTCCTTTATAGGAACATATTACAACTTAAGTTCATTATTCTCCACATTATCTTCAATGAAGTGATATTTGATATTAATATTATTTTAATGATAATTTTTCACTATATTTTTAGTGATATTTATAGAAATTTTATTATCACAACCAAAGAAAGGAGGCTAATTCACTTCAACTAGTAAATCTTACAACTGAGTATTAATCCACATAAGTTGTGTTTCAGTTTGAGTGGAGACAACATATTCCACTTCATCCACGCTAAGAATTATAGAATTCTTCCTTTTAGTGCACCAACTCACACAAATTTCTCCTAGAACGAAAAATCTACCAGATGTAGATATCCTATCATCCACATTTCCTACATATATATATATATGTGATATCCATTAGAAGGGTAAAGTGATATATATATATAAATATATGTGATATCCATTAGAAATTATTTCATTTAATTAAAACACTTACCTTTATTAAGGCCAAGTTGTGGCACACTCGAACAGTGGCACATATAGTCATAACAAAACTAATAAAGGCATTGAAAAGAAAGCACCCTACTTGGGGTGGTCAACATTAAGGAAATAAACTCCAATGATGAAGAACTGCTATGAACAAGTCTCTATCCTATGATTACAATGATTATAATCATGAAATATGAATTTAAGAAGGGATGCCCGATGAAATCGACATGCACAAAATGATGAAAGTTTATAGAATGGTGAGAATTATTGGATGAGTCTCAGACCACCAACCTCGAGCCTATAACACTCTCCTCATCTAGTATCAACCTTTAATCTATATTGGATATGAATAAAAATGAATAATGGATTAATGCCTTGAAAATGGGGTATATGAGACTACATTAGAATAACATCATAAAGGGAAAGACATATGATGAACTGAGCTAAAGGATCAAAGCTCTTATCAATAGCTATCCAATGCGATGAACAAGGATTAAATTTGAACTTTGATAGAGGAATGAGATCAAAATATATGAATAGGAAATTTGGGAGCTCAAAAAGGTAGAGAAGAGGTATCTTAGTTTTGAAAAGAGAAAAGGAGAACATGGGTTAGTTTATTAAAAATTTAAGCATAAAATGGTATTTTTACCCAAAATATATGGGTCACACAGTTTTCTTGCATGGTTGGCTAAACTTTGTAATAACCGTGCACCTCCCACTACTTAAGTAGGGACCCTACATGGTTTCATGTGAATGGTTTGAATAACTGCATGCAAACCATGAAAACCCCTCTTCTAAGAACTACCGAGCCAACCCCACAGTCCTGTGCCTCAAACAACACAATTTTATCAAACCATGAAACCTCCTTTAGCCTACTATCCATCCCTCATATGGTTAGGGAAACCATGTTGATTGGATTGCATTATTTCTACTAACCGTGCGACCCAGTCCTCTTTTGCACCGGTTGGGGTTATGAGCTCTGAAAAAGCCCTAGACACACCAAAACCATTCTTAACCCCATTAGGCATCAGTATTAGGTCTAAAATTAAGAATCATATGAGAATTTAAAATATACATAATTGAAAAAAAACTAGGTTCTTACATTTAAAAAAAACTTCTCCTTTTGGATTTGGATAAATTTTTATCTTTTCCCTTGGAATAAGATTTTTATTTTTCAATATGTTTCTTCCAAGATCTTCTTGAATTTTTCTCATCTTTATCACTTTCTTCTCCATCTTTTCTTCATGGAAAATTTTCAAAAAAATAACCAATAACTCTATAACCAAATCATTTTAATGTTAAATTCCATTTGTACTTTCCTATATATATATATATTATTTTTTTAGAAAATAAGGATAAGAATTCATAAAAATTGTTACTAACCTCATATTCCTTGCTGGAGTCACCAACTTCTTTATCTTCAAGAAACTTCTTAGATTTTCCTTTCTTTGAAGTTTTGAAGAAATTTTCTCGATCAAATTTTTCTTTTCTTTTCATAACTTTATCTCTTCTCATTTCATATGTAATGAGAGTGCTATGTAAGTTATCCAAAGATAGTGTTTCAGGATATCTGTCTTCCAAATATGAAAATTTGGAATCAAACATGTCACGAAGAATATGTAAGTTGTTTTTAAAAATATTTAAATCTTTTAGCTTCTCACCAAGACATCTCATAGTGATAACAATACCATTCACCCTTGAAAATAAGTCACAAACATGCTCACATGTTTTGATATCTTCATACTTTATCCTCTTGATTTGTAACCTTTTCTTGTTCACCTTTTTATTTTCTTTTTATATATTTTTCAACTTTTTCCAAACACCTTTGGCAGTTCCAACACCCTTCACTCTAAGAAATTCACTTTTAGAGAGTTATGAAAGTAAAACATTTTTAACACTTCTATAATTATATAGATTTTTATTATCAATAGTTGTAAGAGGAACATTCTCATCATGAGGAAAAAATCCATCTATATAAGTATCTCTAACATTATAAACAAGGGACATAAGATATAGAAACATTCTATCTATCTAGATATGATAATCATTTCCATAAAAAACAAGAATCCTCTTACTATTCACAAAAGTCAAAATACCCATAACAACTTCTCTTCAAAACTTCATCAAAGAGTAAATGAAGAAGTCTTCTTAGATACCAATTGAAAATCCCCAAAAAATATCAATGTAATCACTGAGAGGGGTAGGGGTGAATTAGGGATATAATTTTCTTTTTATGTTAAGTTTCTTAACAAAGTTCACCTCCTGTTAAATAGAAAAAACTTTACTAAAAAACATACCTTCAAACACATCCAAAGGAACAAAAGTATTTATAAGTTTCAATACTCAATAAGAGTATCTAGTCCTTGGAATGGTTTTTAAATAATCCAATACCACATAATA